>JAFBJQ010039970.1:0-16283 GCA_016785345.1 Trinectes maculatus
ATAATCTAATCAAAGCTGGTTTGGCACAGTAATTCAACTTCCTCATTTTTAAAAAAAAACTGCGATGCCGTCGCGCAAGTGACACGAAACCATGTGAAGTTAAACACGGATGTGGAGACCGGATGTGTTGTCGTGTTGGATAGAGTTGTCACGTAATTCACCAACAAACAGATTTGATTTTCATGCATTTTCATGCATTTTCATGCGTTTGCTAACTTGGGGTACTTTTAATGGGATCCACTGCAGCGGCGTGAACGTGGCGAGGTGCAACCTGTTTGGAGAAAGAGGAAGCACACCTGAATCTGATCTCAACCAGCATCTGCAGTATTTGAAACCCGTTTCCACTGTGACCACTGGAGTAACGTTGTGCGATTTCTGATTGTCGTCATAACTCAGTTTAGCGATTGTTTGCATCTCAGGTTCACATCCGACGACTGACGCACAGTCGACAGTTTCCTGCTCTGCAGCAGCTCCGACAATGAACAGCCTTTGTCGAGTTGGGGAAACATCTCGTGGTCTGACATCTGCTTCTGGGGCTGAAATATTGACAACGAACCTGGACTGTGCGAGTCTGCAGACTCACATACTCAAATACCTGTGTAGCGTGAGCGTGAATTTTGTCATGCTAACCTACAGGCATTAGCACCGCTGTCACACAGCCAACTGTTACGTCACTGGAAGATGTGTTTACAACAAAGGGCCTGGTTTTTTGTCATGCATGTTGTGTTGATGTTTATCATTGCGCTCTGATGTGTGTTTCCAGTAGCCTTTGAGGAACAGGTCTATGGCAGAGACATAAGCTATAAGGGGATTTGGCTACACAATGAACAACATGAAAAATTTGGGTGATGTGCCACCATCCCGAACCAGGTCTAGCAAGCTTGGGTACGTGAGGTTGCCGGTTTGCACCCCGGATTGGCCGGAAATCGGAAGAGGCGCCACCATCTGTCCACTGTCGTCCACCACCTTGGGCCCTTGAGCAAGGCCCTTAAGGCCCTGAACTCGCTCCCGGGGCGCTCCTCGTGGTGTAGCCTTCTGGTCTGCATGTGCATGTCATGATTGGTGTACTAACTGTATGTTGTGTATTGCATGTGCAGAAAAATTAATTTCCCCATGACTATTAAAGGTCTTTCTTCTTTCTTAAGTAAACAAGTTTATATATGTGTACATATACATATATATATCCAGGGAAAACAAATGAAGATGCATTAGCGTCGTAACGAAGACGCATGCCTGTAGGTGTCGCTCCCCAAGCACAACACAGGTTAAACCTGCTGGAGTCATTACAGTAATTATTCTCGTTACCTGGACTAAACTACTGAACACTGGTGTATTAATTAGACAAACAGCGTTTGTCAGGTTGAATTTACGTTCCGTCTCTCTTTGTCTGAATCGCCGGATTCACAGTCTGGTTCTGTGTTTAAAAAAAAAAGAAGTGCCGTGCTTTGATCTACATCAAATACAAACTAAACGTAGGGGAGAGAAAAACAAAACAGCGCCTCCCGGCACAAAGAGGATTTTTTATTTATTTATTTATTTATTTTCCAAAGCATCATTTTTAGGTTTTCCCTGAAGCTGGGTTCAGTGGCTGGTTGATTTATGGCAGGACTTTCTGGGCAAAAGCCCTGATGCATAAACAACCGCGGATGCTGCTGATCAGTGTAAATGGGCGCGTGAACGGGCACGGCGACCTTTGGAAAACTCCTCCCTTGGAAAAGTGTTTCGCACATCCCGGCCCTTGCTCTTTCGGAAAACCCCTGCCACAGCAGAAACCGTCCCGTCAGGCGGGCGACGGAATAAAAGCAGAGGCTGTGACTTCGCCGCGTTACTTCTCCGGGTCTTTTGTCTCCGAAGCGACACCTCGACACTGACAAACACTGCTCGGAATGTGACTGTACCCAGAAGAGGATGTGCTAAGCTCCAGTGGCGAGAAGTGGCTCTGGCAGAAGGCGCCGGTGAATGATGGCCCTAATGTTCAGTCCCGAGCACTTAACCCTCGCTGTGAAAAGCTCTTCACTGTGAAGGCAGACAATGTAAAAGATGCCCGGAATGTTTTTTCCCTCGAAAGGATCTTGTTCCCGTTCATCACGGCGCTCTCCACTAATTGTATCCTGACATTAATTTCAAGGATGGAACACACAGTGTCGCTGCTTCCAGGATAGAATATAGTCCTTTTTTAAAATTTTTCAGCCTGACAAATCTGTTTTTTTTTTTTCTTGTATTTCTTGCTCGGTGTATTTTCTGTCAAACATAATTCCTAACAAGCTCTAATCTCACAACACGTGTCCCCCCCCACCCCTCCCCATCTACCTACAGTCCATCAGATAACGTGACATCTATTTACTTCCTACATCTCTCCCGGGCCCTGTGTCTGGATGATGGTCTGAGCTGCTAAATAACGCCCTGAGGGGACAACATGCACCTGTAACCCAGGACTGCAGCAGGTGTCAGATTCGGAGCCGGTGTGCGGAGGCCAAAAGTCTCCATTTCCCCACAGTTCAGATTGACTCAGAGAGCGGAGCAGTATAATTCTAGCTTCAGGCACCACTTCTGGGTGGCTGCTTCCAAAAGCTTAGCTTGGAGATGCACTGCTGGTCCTCCATCCAAGTGGTCTGCTCAACGTCTCTGCTCAGCCCGGCTCCCTAGTAGTTCTCTCAAAGACAGCGAGCAGAGTCGTTACGCTCTCTGCGAGTACGGCGAAAAGGCAAAAAGAAAAACAACAATAATCATAGTAATGGTTGGAAAAAAAGGTGAAAGGAAGCTTTATAAGTGATACTTCATACAACGTTTCAACTGGGGCTGATTGAAACAAAACAATGGCAACTTCTGATCGTTATTAAATCAACCATTGCATTGAAATGACTCTTTCAACTGAAATCCAAATGAAATTTCAGTTCTCCTCACATTTATACACAGGAATAAAACATATATATATATAGAGAGAGAGAGAGAGAGAGAGAGAGAGCTACATATATACATACATATGTATTTATATATATATATATATATATATATATATATAATATATACACACACACACACACACACACACACACACACACACACACACACACACACACACACACACATATATATGTATGTATGTATTGATACTGCGGCTCTTGCGCATACGTTTGTATTTTCCAGAGTAGAAAGCCATATTTGATGCATTGGTGAAAACAGCGTGTGAGCTTCAGGCTTCAGGGGATTTGTTTCCCATGGCAGCAGTCGAGTGCCTGTGAGAGGGCGCCGCTGACTGAACAGTGATAGAAGACGCTGTTTGCTCCCTTTTGTCACCCAGATAGGAGGCGATATCAACCATTAGCCAGTTAAGAACATCTGTCCTCTTGCAGTATTTAGCGGAGGAGCTATTGCGTCGTTTCCCCCCTGTATCTCTCTCAGATGGCGAACGCAGTTAGCGCAGGTTAACCGTCGAGTCGCCAGCAGCTCCTGCTCATTCAGGGCTGCGATCATCCTGCATCACACCGACCAGGCCTGTGTCAACCATCCCTCTGTCATCCACCACAACAACACAACTAGTAACCTCAGCCAGTGGGCCGCCTGCACAGCCCCTCTGACGCAAGTGATGTCATTACCTCCATATGCTCGTCCATACGTCCTCTGCACCAATCAAACAACCGCTTCCTAACTATTATATCTGTTTTGATACCCAGAGTCATAATTAGTTATACACAAACAACACAAACTATTTTAGTTCTTAGCACATGTTGTGATATTGTATAAAACAACTATTTCAGCCAATCTATAAGTTATCAAAACTATTGATTAGTAGTCGTTGTAGTTGTTGAAAGTTGGAATGAGTGAGTGGTTCATGCGACTGTTGTCCAGACAGACTCATCACCTCTCACAGTCTGACAGCAGGTGACATGTTCACACCCGTACACAATATTTGTCCTCAGCTTGACATTGAATAAAAGTGACCTGCGAGGCCGTCGTGCATTCGCACCTCCACGTCACACCCCTGCCAGCGAGACCTGTCCCGCTGCGTCGCCGCGGCAACGAGTGGGACACGTGGGAGGAAAATAAAAAAGCATTCATGTTTCTTCATGTTGCTCTCCTCACATTGACCTGGGATTGGTTTCAAGCACCTTATTATTGAGCTGTGGCCCAATGTTGTTGTTGTTGTTGTTTTTTTTCCTTTTCACCTTGATTACAAAACGGAGAGCCGGAGCATCTCAGGTGCTCAGACCCTCAGCTATTGTTCACTCGGGCGATGGATAATGAATCGGAGCTGAAGAGGGGGTTTTAAGGCGTTATGAGCCGAGACAGAACGCATGCGTGTCTCGCAACGCCGCAGCTTGTCATCGAAAAGAATAAGGGAAGGACAAATAAAACGGGGAATTGCTTTCATTACTTGAATGATAAAGCTTAGTGCGTCTGCTCTCCTGTGTGTGAGAACGTGCACGCGCGTTGTGTGTGTGTGTGACTTCTTGATGTTCCGCTCTGCCGAATGCATTTTATTTTTTTTTATCACCCAGTTATGGTGATGACAGAATAATGCAGCCTTACATAAGTATATATATATATATATACAGGGGGTCCTCGAGTTACGACAGTCGCGAGTTACATCGTTTTCGTGGTTACGACACATTTCCCATGAACTTCCTTGTTTCGGCTTAAGCGGTTTGCCCCATAAATATGTACAGACTTCGCACGGGAACTAGTTGGTGAGCGCTCTCTCTGCACACGGACACAGATTCGTTCAGGATCGTGGCAATACCGTAGGTTTATTCACAACACAGGGTCTACACGGTTGATAACAGAAATCTAAAGGAAATGCTCATTACACTCGTGATCTCAACCCCTACTGTGACAAAAGGCAATTCACCATAGTAAACTCTTATTGTAGGGTGGTGTTGTAGCGACATCTAGTGGCACAATGTATGCACAATGGCACAATGAATGTATGTTCCGACTTACGGCGAAATTCAGTTACGACACATTCTCAGGAACAGTTCTCCGTCGTAACTTGAGGACCCCCTGTATGCTCTTGGGATGCTCTTGAGTGTTTGTGTAGATACTATGTACTGACTTTATTATTAAATGTACTTTGCCACATACATATGTGAACATATAAGTGAACAGGCTGACATGACAGCGATCAGAGTGAGCCAGACCTGTGAAGATGCAAAATCAAAGTGCTGAAAGCCATGACCCAGCTGTCTGGACAACATGAGCAGCCCCTTACACAGAGTTATTTAATCCACAGTTTCCACAACAACATCCAGGATTCCGTTTGTCTCTCAGCCCGTCAGGGTGAACTCGGGTGTCAGAGGTCGCGGTACAGGCAGCGTGCGCTGAAATATCAAACCTTAAATCTGCAATAACATTGATTTGGTTTCTTGTTTTTCTGCTGCATGTCATCGTTTCAGAGCGTATTAAATATTACTGATATAAGTATTCGAGAAAGTGTTCCATTACTGTGTGTGAGGTATTTCAGTGTTGTTGTTTTTTTAACGCGTTTGCAAATATTTCCGCTTTAGCATGTTTTCTAAATGCGCCGAGTGGGGCCCTGCTCATTGTCTGACAGGCTGTCTACCCTCTTGTCCGCCTTCCTCCTATCATTCTTTGACCTCCACCTCCTCTGGGCAATTGCACAAACACACACAGACACACAAACACATCCCTAAGCCGTACCGGTATAAACAGATTTACATATGGTGCACACACACACACACACTCACACACACACACACATAATTTCCTTTGACAGTATGACAGTGACGGCCGGCGCTCGGCCTGCCACCCTCACCCCATAGGTTGGCACATGCCTGCACCTGCACCACTGCAGCGATCACACACTCGTCTCTCCATCAATGAACTGTGTCGACAAAGTGCCAACGCCTAACGACTTTGTATTGAAGAGCTGGACTTTGGCTCAGGGTCCCAGGTCTGTCCGTTTCAGGGATCCACGTGGCAGCCTCTGTCTTTTCCCTTTTCTCTCAGTCTGGGCTCATTCATTGGGAGCAAGGAAAAGGCTTTTATTGATATGGCCGTCCAACACATCGGCAGCCATCAGCCGGCGCTGTCACACCTTAATGCTTCCTCTCAGCACTGAGTGGCATTAAAGTGCATATAGTCCAAGGCTGCAAATGGAAATCAAAAGCATAGGGTTGGACTATATATATAGTCCAACACATCGGCAGCCATCAGCCGGCGCTGTCACACCTTAATGCTTCCTCTCAGCACTGAGTGCCATTAAAGTGCATATAGTCCAAGGCTGCAAATGGAAATCAAAAGCATAGGGTTGGACTATATATATATATATATAATATATATATATATATATATATATATATATATATATATAGATAGATAGATAGATAGATAGATAGATAGATAGATAGATATATTCTGTCACAGATCATGAAACATGTAGGAGATAATAATAAAAAAACATGATTAATGGTTACGGCCTGGGGCTTAGCTCACATTAGAGCCACCATCTATACGGCTCAAACACTTCCTGGTTTGATGCAAAGCTCCGACTGCAAGTGACCTTGTGCAAAATGCACCTGGTGTGTCATCATGAACGTGTGTGAAGATGCACTTTGAGTGGTCCAGACCAGAAGATCAATCTCACACGTACACATTCTTTGTCACTGTTAGGCACAAAAAAAAACAGACTCGAACACAAAGTCGCAGCAACAAACCTTAATAAACTATCAACTCATCACAGGGCGGACGCGTTTGCAAGCAGTCGCCAGACATTGCTAACACATGTGGACATCCAAGCTCTCTCTCGCCACCTGTTGAACGGCGTCCAACACCCACTGGCGCGTTCTCCCCCGTTATGTCCGCCAGCTCCTGAGAAAAAACATCTGGCCCCCTGGATGTGCGGCCGTGTTCATCAGCCACTCAGTTATTTTGGCTCTCCACCATTTCACGCTGGGCAGGAAGCCTGCAATCACGGCGTGTGTGCGCGAGCGGCTGCCCACGCTTTAATATGTGAAGGCCAACGCGAGCCAGAGTGACTCAACGGTGTGAGAGATAAAACCAAAACGACGGTCAGACTGCAAATATAATTAACAGTTACAGAGTCCTTCGGTTGTTTATAATAAAAAATGCATTGAGTATCTTTTAGCTGGAGTGAAACACAGGGGCTTTTTTTCCTGATTTAACCATTTTGTCCAATTCTGGTTCGGCAAAGCGAAAACGCTTACCTCGTCGATTCCATCACGAGCTGCCGTCACTTTTTTTCATGACACAGCAAAGATTGACGCTCCACATGCAACATCCACCAACACCGCAATTATTACAAATCACTCCAAATGCCTGAGTGACATGAGTGTCGGACTTTTGTTAAAATATAACATTACATATCTTTTTGATTATTCACAGTTTGATATCACGTGACTTTTCATTCCTGTATCTTTCGTCAGGGATCGATCCAGGAAATGAAACCGGAATTTAAAAAAAAAATCATTACCTCAGACAATTTTCCTAAATATTTTTCTTTATTAAATCCAAATCAGGATATGTGACATCTCTCTTCCGTACAGATCCAAAGAGCCGCCCCTCCCTGATCCCTGCTCCTGCTTAGCCACCGTGGCTGAGCTAATGGGCCTTGTCCGTCTCTTTTCTTCAGGCAACCATCCCCGCTCCTCTCGCTGACCCAGTCGCACATATCCCCAGGACACACTCCAGTGCGCCCCCTGGTTCTATTCATTTCATAGCCTTCACTTCGCAGGCCACAAATCTCCTGCGTTCCTCCCTCCCTGTGTGCACTATCTCGATCTGCTCCATGTGCGCTGCCCCATTCTCCAACGCCGTGATGTGGATTTCTCCGTTTGCCGCTTTGTTTGTATCTCCTCCTTTCATTCCGGTTCCTCTCCTCTTTCTTGCTTTCTCTGTTTGTTTTTTTCCCCCTTTCTTTCCTTCCTCCCTTCTTTCCTTCACAGCTCCTTGATCTGTTTACCCCTCCCTCCCTCCTCCTCTCCAAATCTACCAGTGTGTTTTATTGGCAGCGAGCAGCACATTTCTCACGGCTGAGGTGTAGCACCACGTTCAAATATATTATAAAGCCTGTCGTGCAGAAACATTACAAGACATAAATATTTATTCTTTCCCGATGCCGCCATCCTCAGTCGTCCCCTCTCTCCGTCTGCCCCTTTCTTTCCTTCCTCCCTTCTTTCCTTCACAGCTCCTTGTTCTGTTTACCCCTCCCTCCCTCCTCCTCTCCAAATCTCCCAGTGTGTTTTATTGGCAGCGAGCAGCACATTTCTCACGGCTGAGGTGTAGCACCACGTTCAAATATATTATAAAGCCTGTCGTGCAGAAACATTACAAGACATAAATATTTATTCTTTCCCGATGCCGCCATCCTCAGTCGTCCCCTCTCTCCGTCTGACTCACTCCCTCGTTCTCTCTTTATTTCCTGCGACTTGGAAAATGCCCTTTTCTTTATCAAAGAAAACAAAAAAAACACTTCTGGAAAAAAATTGATTCACCGTATCAAAGACCTCACCTCTTAATGAAAAAGAAAAATCCATTTCTGTGGCCAAACCAAACAGCCATGGAGCTGGCGTGTTTTTGGCAGTGCCCAGGGGACGGGGGCAGAGACACATGGTTTAAATAGATTTAAAAAAAAAAAAAAAAAAAAAGATCATTCTGTGCAGGTAAGAAACGATGAAACAAAAGAAGGCATTAATCCCTTTACATGTATTAGTTCACATATCTCTTTAATTATCACTTAGGCTTCATCATGGCCTTTGAGAGGCTGCTCCCTAGAGGAGAATCTGAATGAAACCATAAATTATGTTCGCAAACAATAAGACAGAGTGGGTCTGCTTGATTACATTTCGCCCACTTGTTTAAATTCATCCCAGGGAAAAATGAAAACACTTCATTGCCCAGAATAAACCTGGAATTCAGCATTGAGATAATTTGCTCATTAAGCCAGAAACCCACAAACAAAGTAACCTGAGCAATTATACCCAGGTCCCACTGGCAAAAGGCTTTGTGCTGCCTGTATAATTACACTGCTCATATTCTCACCGTGCTCATGATAAACTCATTGACATTTTCATGACTGTTCCTATTTTCGATTCTATCTCTCACACGCTCTCCTTCTCAACTGCTGCATACCTTGACCTTCCAGAGGTCACGCATCATAACCCTTGTTGACCTAGCCCCCTCCACACCGTTGACCTTTTCCACTATAAACACTGCGCTTCCGATGCACTTCCTGGTTTGTCACTCTTTGGACAACATGTGTGGTCATCACTGGGCCCCGCGTGTGACACGGAGATAAATAAATAGACAATGATGTATGGCGACTCGTCCATGTTGATATCCTGCACAGTGTGCACATGTTGGGTCTGACTGTTTATGTATGCTGATGCATTTTATGGTGTTTCTACATGAGTGGCTGACTTCCTCGCCTACGTGTACAGTACGTGCATGTAGCATTTATTTTTTTTTGTTATACCCATCACACACAGAGTCAGGGCCCATCCATGTCAACATGATGTGTGCACGTGCAAGAGTGGTTGTGAATCTGGATTAAGGTTGTTTTTATGCTGCGGTGTAGCCGTGTTTGCTCGAGCGTTTCTCTCCCATACCTGTCCTGCTTACACGACCGCTGCCTGTAGCTGGCGCCACCTACAAGCCCGCAGTAATTAAAGTGTTTGATCTCCTCTCCCGCCCTGCCGAGACACGCCTTTCCAGACCAGCAAACACTGTGGCTATTGCCACTGTGATCAATGACGGGAGAAGGGGAGGTAAGAGACACAACCTGACAGTGCAGAGATTGAACAAGGGGGGGGCGGCGGAGAGGGCGAGGGAGGGAGCGCGGAGGAACCTAGCAGAGAGGAAGAGCGAATGGGACGGGGTGGCGGTGGGGGGTGGAGGGGGTTGGGGGGGGTGAAGTGAGGGCTGATGGAGTAATTCTGGGAATGTGCAGTCTCTGTGTCGCGCTGCACATTTGGAAAAAAAACCCCCCAAAAAACATCAAATTCTCATTACTAGTAGCTGCAGTCCTCATTAAGCAGTATTACAAGAGACCGCAATTTCCCAAGCGCCGGTTCACACGTCTCCCTTAAAGAGAAAACAAATCCGCCAACGTTATGCAAACACCTTGCCTTCACAAATCAAGTGCGAGCTCTGGGATAATCACGTTTTAATGGAGGCCGCCGCTAACCGCTAGCTTTCCACAGAAAGGGTGGCGTGCAGGAAAGCGCTTTGTCCACGGCTGCTGCGGTTTTTATTTCAACTGCGTTTGTCAGCAGTAAAACGGCACGCGATTTGCAGGCGAAGCTGTAAATCTGAAGCTTCGCTAACGTTTCTGAAATAAAGCGCGAGCCGCTATGTGGGTTTATGTTACGCTCATGGGGCACAACATTGATTTTTTTTACTTTTTTTTCTGAGCTATACTTACTCAGCGGCGTCCACAAAGAGATGATGTAGTGACATTTATACAAAGCACTCATGAGGCTTATACACACACACACACATGGACACACACCTATACTGATGTAGATACAGACTCAAACACACACTCCACAATGTGGGTGTAAAGAGAAACTGCAATAGCTGAAAGCAATAAAAAAAACATGATGTCAGAGGAAAACAAAGATGACATCAAACATCAAAAATTGGCCTCCGCACACAAAAAAACATACTGCATTCTGGTTTATTAGAGCTACTGCAGTTTTTTTTTTTTTTTTTAAAAGTGAAAAGTCCAGTTGTGGATGATCTGACAGGGTTGGTTTAAGCCGTGGGTGATGGGGAAGAGGGACCATCAGTGATTGTGAGCGTGAGTCAGGCAGCAAACAGCAGTGTGAGTTCAATTATTATTACGACACGTCCTTAGCTTCACCCCCTGAGCCATAAAGGCTCGACGTTCACACTGTAAAGGTCAGTTTGGTGGCCGATCATGATCCACACCACATCTGTGTGTCTTCATATTGTGATTGCCAATTGTTTGGATAAGATTTACTATGGAAATTAGTAAGGGTGTCGGCCGATATTGGCATTAAAATGTAAAATCAGAAATTATCGGTATCAGGTTTTACTTTTTAATCACACAACTTTTTCACAACATGCTCATATTATACACCAAACTCTTCAGCTACTTCTACTCTAACTCAAAATGTCAAAATATGAGAGGTGTGATGCATAGTATTTGAGATACTTTTGTTTTGTATGCTTAGGTTTGTTGACCTGAAATAGTTAGGTTTCTTGGGGGGAAATCAATATCAGTTGATATCGGTATCGGAAATTAATAGTTGGACAATATCGGTATATCGGATATTGGTAAAAAAGCCAATATCGAACATCAACCTCATGGTTTAAATTTGATTTCAAAATATTCAAATAGAACTATTTGAAAAATGTCCACCGAAAAGTTATTTATTTATTTATATACATGTTTCTCTGAGGAATGTGCATTCGGTAAAAAAATCGTCCCTTAAAATCAAACTGGTTCTTGTGACAAACACAGAGTCGATATATCTCATCTCTCCGTGAAAGCAGAGTTGGTTTAATAAAGCACATCGGTCCCCGTTTTGATCCACGTGGCTGCGGAGGCCAAAGCGAGACCGACACTCTCAGAGCGCAGGTGGGCCGAGCGAGCCGCGTGTTGACAGGCTCCGTCTCAGCGGCGTGCCGATGGCGCCTGACGCTTCCCTTCACATCTTTTGGTCCTTGGCAACACACAAAAATTAACATACGCTGAAAACAGACCGGCACCTTCAGAGGGCAGAGGCGGATCTGCTCAGACCCAAGTCATGTACGGACTCCCTGACATCTGTCTTCACACACACACACACACACACACACACACACACGTACCTTCCTCTCACCTTTGCCTCTGTGTCCATCCACCTCCAACTCCCCTCCAAGGCCTGCATTCCCATTCTTCATGACTCCGCGGCTGGCTGACCTTGGAGCGGCGAGGACGGAGTGGAGACACAGACAGGCCGGGAGAAGGAGCGGCCATTCATCTTGTGTCTGCGTGCCAGTCTGGCCAAACAAGCTTGGGGAAACAATCCTTAGCAAGGGAGAGCTGCAGGCATCACCAGCCTGAGTGGCACGATCCGTCAAATTACCTGCGCTCTCTGGACTGTGGCCCGGCACCACATGGAGAGGCCGGCTGCAGGCTCACGGCTGAGCACACAAACACACACACATGCACACGGACATAAGACTCCTCCACAGCAACATGGGATCACAGTATTTTCCATGACATTTATTTTTTGGCAGAGTGCTGATTCGTCTGTTGCCGATGCCTTTACGCCTTTACGCCTTCGTCTCGCCCCGGTGTGCCTCCTGTCTGCTTCTTGTTTATCCAGTCTTCCCTCTTTTTCCACTTCTCAATTAGAAAAAAAAAAAGAAATCTCATATTGTCTCAGCTTTGTACCTTCCTGGAGGAGCTGAAGCCTCCTCATCCCCTCACAGCCGCCTCCCTCCCGCAATCCTTAAACCAGCTAACCCCATCTTCTGCTGTCACTCGCCATTTTCTCGCCGTCTCGTGAAACGCACCGTCCCAATCAGCGCTCACATCGTAGCCCTCTTTCCTCCCATCTGCCCCCCCCCTTCCCCTCCCCTCCTCCACCGCTCTATGCCGTTTTTTTTAGATAAAAAATGACAACTCTTCAAATCCGCTGCAGTTGTTTTTTTTTTTCTTCCGTGGTAATCAGTTTGCAAATCAGCGCAGTGTCAGGGAGAGTGTCGCCAAGTTGTTTGGATCAGTCTGCGTTAATCTGCGAGACGGAGGAATCGTCGTGGACTGCGGAGCACGCTAGTCTGGAGTGGATTTATGTTTTAAGGGAGGCTCAGAAGGCGGAGAAGAAAGAGATATTAGGTTTGAGAAATGAAGTGCTCTATAAAAATACCCCAAGCACCCGGGATGTGACAGAATAAAGAGGCTCTGAGTCATAATACCGCTCTTTATGATTCATTGATGGATTATATTTAAAGGAAAAACTAGTTGGCTGGTTCGAAATCTATTTCCTACTGTCCTACGCTGGCTGAAGATTTTCCTCTTTCTAAAGATGGCAAAAGGTCTTAAAGTCAAAGCAAAAGGCTGAAATCTGAATTTGATCAGCTGTCGGAGTAAGCTCGAGTTTAAAAATGGTTAGTGGTACTAATGCATATTTTACGACTGTCTCCCAGTATTCACCGGGAGGAAAATAGTCTGGAGTAAATTGTCGGTGGCTTTGTTTTGTCTCGCTACGATAGTCTACAGAAAAACAGCTAAAGGTCATGACGGTTTACAAGCTAAGAGGTCGATACTTCATCAGAGCCGCTAGAATAATGGGGACTATAAAAGTGGAGGAGCAGGAAGTGTGTTTTATACATGTTTCCCACAGGGAGCTTATCTTAGAGGAGATGGGAAAAGGGCTCTCCGAGCATCGCAGATCGGAGTTAGTGTTTTGTTTCGTTTTTTTGGTTTGACAGATTCTGTATAGTCCACAATCAGGATTGTGTGTATCAGTGGGGAACCGTCAGGGCCTTCTACGCCTTCAGAGAATGCCTTAAAAAATACCACCAAAAAAACACATTCTGGACCAAAAAATAGGAGTAATAAATAAAAAATTCATTTTCTTTCATCTACGTTCTAAAGTTAAGTTTACTGTCAAGTTCACACCAGGAATGAAAGTGCTACAACATGTTGTCCAATCAGAATTGTCCCTCTCTTTCAAGGCCCGGTTAGCTGGCTCATTCATTGGTTAGGACTTCATGAATCCTGGGGAATAGATAAGCAATGTGTCTTGGTTTGGAGAGTGACGGACAAATTGACCAATCACAGTTTGATTTTGAGTGGACGGAACAGAAACAAAAGATCGTCGGCCTTTGATCTTGACATCCGAACATTGTCATCTCTGCAGAGTGGTGAGAGTAGACTGAGAGAGAGAGAGAGACAGAGTTAAATAGCAGAAGACAATATCAATAAACAACTGCTTTTGTCATAAAAAAGTTTGTGTCTGTGTTCGTAGTGTCTCTTGTGTTAAATCTTCATGTTGCGTCTTGTGATAAATACAGAAGATCTGGTTGAGGGGCTCTGAGACTACATCAGGTATGGGGCCATCAGGTTTGATGGGCCGCCACCATGGCTCCGCCCTCTCATGTAATTGGCTGGAAGACGAGACATCCAGGACGTGAAGTGGGCTACGATGGGTGGGCACTTGGAGGACAGGCGTGATGGCGGTAGACTAACAAGGTGGACTAACTGGACGTGGGATTGGCACAGTTCTCTGACCAAGGGAACAGCTGGGTGTATCTCCGCTCCTCTTCCCAAAACCACGTTCCTCTCCATTTACCTCGCCGCGCGGCAGCGAGCACAGACGGGATGTTTTTCGAGGGGAAGTCACATATGACTCCCCCAGCTGTGCCGAACGGTAGCCACTTGGCACTGGAGGTTGCCCCCTCCGAGCCAAACGGTGTGCTTGGGGCACTGGCTTGCAACAGATGATAAGCAATACACTGCAGGAGCGTGGATGGCGCTGGTTGGGAGTTTGGGGAATCAGGCCCAGATTTGCTGCTGTTGAGCGCCAGTGAAGAGCTGAATCGGGGGGGGTGCTGCTTGTGTTTCTGATGAATAACTCTTCTTCATGTCGGTATCTTCACCTGATTCCAACCTGGGGGGAGAGAAGAGGAACCTTTTGGCCCCAGAGATCAGCTCCCGATGAGGGCCTTCTCTAACCAGTCTATTGATCATTTTGGATTGTCGTGAAAGTGCTGACTCATCTCACACACACACACGGACACACATAACGCATGCACTAAACCTTTGTTTAAGCCATAACCTTCGAGATGACGTGAAAGACAAGTAAAGCCGTGTTGTTATCATCCATGTGTGAGTTAGAACTAGCGCAGTGCAGCAACTTTTAATTAAGGTTAATTTTCCCTGCACTTTCCATAACGCTCCGTTTTCCCCAGGGGAATCTGCACCACGAGGAACTTGTTCGGAGAAACAGCCACGAGTCAACAAACGTTCCAGTTACCGATTAATCTATCCAAGGGCCTTCCCGTCGTTGACTGGGAAAATTCTCAGATAAAAGAATTTCCTTCTTTTTTTTCTTTCCCCCCCCCCAAGCTTTAACTGCCTTTGAGAGAAACCCGCCATCATGTTCTGTTTTTCTGTCTTTCATACACAGTCAGACTTTCTCGCCGCTATCGGAATTGAAGTGAAATGAAAAGTGCAATTTCTCCCACAGAAAATAACACAGGGGTGTTTATGGATGACGGAGGAACGCGCTGAAGAATCAGGAGCCTTGGGAAAGGGAAGGGGGGGGTGAGCGACAGAGGAGGAACACCCAATCGATGGATGGTGCAATGCAAAGCTCATTTTTAAGTCCGGGAGGAAGTTATTTGCGCAGGAGCCATGGCGTCGTAGATGAGGGGACCGCCACACACACACACGTCCATTTGCCTACAGATGTGATGGCGTCAGCAGGAAACATGGCTCTCCCGGGACGCCACACGGCCCGCTAATATCCATCCCCACTGTACCGTCACACGTGACCTTACAAATCGCCAGCCTCGCGGCATTCAACTCGCCATGCCGGTATGTCGAGCATACACAGAGAGGCGGTTAATCGTGACCATCCATTACACGTGGACAGGCTGGTCTCAGGCCAGCGGGCGCACATGGTGATGGATGTGAATGAAGGCTGATGGAGGGAGCGAGAAAGAGAGACCTTTGCAGGGTGGGAGCAGATTAAGTAAGTCGTCCCAGGCGTTAGAGTATAGACACGAAAACGCACTGATGCGTGAATGTATGTTACATGTGTCACATAAATCGTGGACTAATTCGACCACTTTGCTCTGGGATGAGCTCGCAGTTCCGCAAAGTTCCTTTTCCGCAGGCACCATTCACAACTGACTGTAAACAATTGAGCGACTTAACGTCAGAGGGAGAAAAAGCACCTCGTTATCTTTTTTTTTTTTTTTTTAATCTCCGGCACTGATCTGAAACGGTTGCATTTATGCAGCGAACACTAAACAACGTCCGCTGTAGCTCCTCAGCCCACATTTCCAGATAACTGATGGAACGTGTGTGAGAGCCGGAGTGACAAATCCAAGTTGTATGATTTTTTTCTTTTTTCTTTCTTTTTATGCGGCGCTGTTACACTGACTTGAGACACACAGGGGAGCGCGTACAGCCGCATAGTGGAGTGTGAGCCAGTAAAACAATGACAAGCCCTATCTATCCACCCCAGGGTGGCTCCTCCGAAAGTCTGCCGTATTAAACTGAGCCTGGAGATAAAGCGGCTCCTTGCACTGTTGAGCCATGAGGGAAATGCAGCCTCTCTCCA
>JAFBJQ010039970.1:16395-199833 GCA_016785345.1 Trinectes maculatus
CCCTCACATGATTTAGGCTTTCAACACATGTGTGCAATTTGCATGTAGGTGTAGAAAATGTTCTTGCAGGTTGATGTGAGGTTGCATATCATGCATGTGCTGGTATAAAGTATGGCAGATGGCACCCCAGTGGCTATGTGTTACTTTACCCCCCACACACACACACACACACACCATACGTTGCCTGCATGGAAGTGGGTGCACGGTGGGGTCGCGTTGCACTTTTCACTCTGTATACATTTCCACATGTTGACTATGAAACTGTGGGAATATTTTTTTTTAAAAAAGCTTCACATGTCTGAACCGAGATAGGACTTTACATACCAATGGGATTTCCAGAGTGTTGGAGGGTTCCAAAACAGTGGTCTTATTTTTTTTTCTGAAATAAGTCCATCAAATACACCCCCACCCCCCACCCCCACCCCACCCTCCGCCCTCCTCATGCAATGTGACGGCGAGGTAGAGCCTACGCTGCTCCAGTAGGCTGGAAGGCTGCGTTGAGCATTTGACAGCAGGGGACTGGAAGATTTGATAGGTAATGTAAATCAAGCAGAGAGGGGGAGGGGTGTGAGAGGACGTTGGAGGGGTGGGGGGGGTTCGGGGTGGGTTGGGTTGGGTGAAGCCGAGCGATTCTATCCGGAGCCAAATCCTAATCCAGATGCAGCTTTGAATTTGGATGGAGCAGATAAAGATGGGGAGATCGGAGGAGCCATCGTGAGGACAAACAAGCCTGTTGGATCATCTCGTGTCGTTTCCGCTCGACCGGAGGGGCCGGAGGGGAGGGGCGTTGTAGGCGACAGGTCGTATTAGTGCGCCGTCAGAGAGAGGGGGCGATATTTAATGGCGCCGTATGTGCAGTACTGTTTAACTTGCTGCGGCTGTCAGAAGGTTCGTCCCAGGAGAAATCTGCCTTCTTGATAGACCTCGCCATTCGCCATCGACTGACTTCTCTCACACAGCCGACGCAGATGTTTACAAAGGCCCCGCATTGTGCTCTCTATGAGGAGCTCCGCCATTGATGGAACCAGAATAGGAAAAAATAAGACTTTAATTAACCAATTCAGCAAAGCTCATCAATATGTGAACCTTTTTTTTCCCCTTTCACCATCCGAGTCGAGAATCTCTCTCGATTTCATGTAGAAGAAAATCCAGTTGTTGTTGATATCATTGCTGCTGGTGTCACTCCAGATCTGTTTTGTTTTTTTATCAATTCCCACAATAAAAGAAAAGAAGAAATAATATGCAGCGGTACGCTCCCCTCCAGAGGGAATGAGTGAGTGGGTGGGGGAGAGGAGCTCCTATCATTCCCCTGCACTAATTAAAACTAACGACTCCAGGTGCTGCACGGCGCCGGGGCGGAGGAACGGCCAGGCGGCGTGTTTGTGTTGGTGGTTCACCTTCATTACCACCTCCATCCATTCTTTTTAAAACCCCGCCGCAGTATCGACTCGGATGCCGACACACCGCGTGCAATGCAAAGGGAAAAAAGGGGGCGATCTAAATGCAAATGGTGTCGTGAGATGCATTATACAGTGAGGAGCAGTGATATGGGCAGCAGGAATGCTGGGATCTCAGCGATGGCTGCTGGTCAATAGAAGCAGCGGGCTTGGATGTTGGGGGGGTAGAGGGGGGGTGCTGTTTCTCAGCAACCGCGGAGTCGATGAACATGTTCTCTCCTCGGCCTTTGAAAAGCCTGTGATCAATGGAAGATGGCAGAGGAGCGAGAGAACCACCGCGCCTTTTCCCAGTCCTGTCTTTTTAAATCACACGCTGGCTCGAGCGCCCCTCGGGTCATCGAGATGTTCCTCCAACACTCGTGCTCGCGTTACCCGGAGGCCGCGGCGAGGCCGCGGTCCATAATTATGACAAATAGTTCCCTTCCTGAGGCTGTTGGCGACATCAAAAAGAATATGGCTGAATTTAAAAACGGACAAAGAGGATGGACTGCGGCGATGGGTAGCGTGAAGAAGATGATGGTCCTTCAGCTCCAGCTCAGTTCTCAGTGGCAGCAGGTATCACACGCAGCTGAAGTCATTAAACGCAACGCGATGGGAAAATAAGCGGTTTACGATATAATCTTTGTCAACACTATACCATCGGCTGACTGTGATGGTATCACTGCGTGATGTCGAGATTATAGAGAGTGAAACTGTGTTTTTCCAGCAAATCCTCTCATTAAAATAGAAATCCATTCCAACACTTTGCTCCACGTCCGATAGTAAACTGTCTTATGGATTATTATCAATGTTTTCAAAACCACATAAAACTTCTTCTTTTTTTTCCATTTCAGGTCTGGTTTCTTTTTTTTTTTTTTCTTTAACTCGTTGCCCTCTATTGGTCATGGCCTCATGACACCGAGCTGTGATGTAACAACATATTACCCAGAACATGTTAGGATAACAGTAATTATGTTCTTTTCTGTTTCGAGTGTTCCGCTAATTTATTTCATTATTCCCAGCCACGTGTCAAAATGTCTGAAAACACCCGCAGAGGGACGCTCCCTAATTGGAATGCAGCCATCGTTATTGTTATTAAACACACCTGCGCCTTTACCGCCGCGACATAATATCAACAGTATGAACGGGCCTGTTTTCAGCCTTTAATAGGTACACAACCCAGAGCAGGAAATGTATACACTGACTCACTCATGATTCAGGTGGCTGCAGTCTGCATGATGAAAATGAGCCTGCTCCCAGACGGAACCAATCAGAGCTGCACAACAACACTGACAGGTTTTGTTGTTTTTTTTTAATTTAAGAAAATGCAATATTTTGACATCCAAAGATGCATCTTAATTTTCGACTCCAGACACAGAGCTGGTCCCTTTGTGCTTTACACAAGGGATTTACCATCATTACCATGGTGGTGTTTTTGTTTTGTGTGTGTGTTACACCGCAATACACACCACAGGCACAACCACACTGAACATGTTCCTATTATTCTCTACCTGTGCTGGCTGCTGGACAGGTAGACACCTGATTGTGTGTCTGTGTGTGTGTGTGTGTCTGTGTATGTGATTGACCACCTGCCTGCACAGCTGGTTCTCATTTACCCATTAACTCCCCTGTATAAAGGGACAGAGAGCTCCTCCACCTGCTTTGGCTGTATGGTCTGTGTTGTGTGTGTGTGTGTGTTGTGTTGTCCAAATGTGTCTCCCCCATTGCTTTATTTCAGTGTTTGTTTGTCTGTGTTTTTTGTTGCCGTCTCTAAGCCTGCTCTAACACAAAGCAAACCTGACTTAACGTTCCACAGTCATGTGGATCCCATACACACAACATTCAACAAACGCACTGTCACGAGATGAGATGAGGTGAGATGAGATGAGATGAGATGAGATGAGATGAGATGATGTAACTTTAATTTAAATGAGACGCCCGAGGCCACTGTCTGGCTTTGCCTGCTAAATATCTGCTCGCATCTGTGACGCATCAATCCCCGATCAGTCTCCGATCACGTCTTCGTATTGGTCAGAAATAGACTCGATAACGATCGCGTGCCAATCAGTGGGTTCCCTTTGCTCGTCATGTTGTGTTAACGAGGGCCATCAATCACTCGGCAACACACGCGTTCATTTTAGCCTTTATGCCAGTGGCACGGCTCGTTGTGCCATGAAGACTTTCATTTGTCGTCACCTTTTTTTTATGGGGAATATTTCAATATGGAAGTTGATATTGTTTATACGGTGACCGCTCATTGAAACTGAGTGGTTGCAGTCAATTGTGTGTGTGTGTGTGTGTGCTCACTCCTCATGCACAGCTGACACTGGGGGAAAAGCATGAAACAGTTTGCTCTGTGGCTTGAAATGAATAGAAGTTGCTTCCGCGTGTTAGCATGCTGGTCACACCTTATCACAAATGATATGCCTGTTTATTCTGGCAGAGTCTTTGATGCTGCTGCTGTCAGCTCATTGCCGTGGCGCTGCCCTGCACTTCACAAACAGCGGCTGGGAAACTTGGTTAACCTTCTTCAAGGTCTTTTAACACAGCAATAAGAGGACTATTTGTAAAACTAATTTATTTCCCTTGAATTCTGACATAAAAGATACTAAGTGTTCAGTTTGTTTATTTATGAGGCAGATCATTTAGGTGTTTATTAGGCTGATTTGGGATCTGCAGAAATAATTCCTGGATACTTTGAGCTGAAAACACTGGGCCAATGTGCCGTGGGCCAATGCAAGCAATTGACTGAAATGTGAAAAAGCTCCACAAAGCTGTAGATTCAAAAGATAATTTTAATTATCCCTTTCAATAGACTCCTGGCACTGTCACATTATTTTGCTAATAATAAAAAATGTAATATTTAAAAAAAACTTTGGTTTTAAGTATATTTAATTTTATAGTTGTATTTATGTGTTTAACAATGGAAATTGAAAAAAAGTGATCCTCTTAATACTTAATACTACAAAAAATGAGTATAGTATAGTATCATAAATAAGTAGTCAGGGCTACCGAGCTGTTAACTAGTTTCACCATTATCTGCAATACCATCCTGGGCAAGCAGGGGGCATACTACCATGGTAGGCAATCTTTCTTTTACCCCCCAGTTAACCAAATAAATTCTTGGAGAGAGGAAATGTGTTGCTCTTTGTGCACCAAAACCCCCCCCCCCCCCAAAAAAAACCATCTTTTAAAAGGAAGGAACAAACCACTGACGTGCTCCACATCAAGTATGGAACAGTTAACACTTGATGAGTGTTGAATCATACTGTGTAAAAGATTTTTAAAAAAGAGATGTATTGAACTGGGATAGAGGATAAACCTTTTTCATCACAAAATAACATTTGCCTGTATTTTCGGTTTTTTGGTTTTTTTTTTTTTTAAAGTCTTTGGGGTGAAAGTATGAAACACATACAAAGTAAATATACTCAGAACGTCTCTTTGTTTATTAGTCGCTCTTCTGCAAATCATGCCTCTTTTACAAATCATACAAAAAACATGGGGTCATTGGTCGACTACAAAGAGTAATAAATTAAGATTGAGAGGTGGTTGCAGGAATCTTTAGAACTTGCAGCAGAAGCCACAGCCCTTGTAGCTCCTGCAGCAGTTGCAGCACCACAGGCACATGGAGAGGTGGCTCCCACGTTTCTGCCGGACGCGGCTCGGCGCCTGTGCGAAAGACAAAAGCAATGAACGAGGTGTTTCTCTCCCCGCCCCCACCGGGGGTCCTCCACTGGGAAAACACAGCCCACTTACAAATGAATGTGCTCACAGTAATTGGCTTAATTCGCCCAGTCAATTGAACATACCATCCACGATTCCATTGACATCTCATGATGTTCCGCAACTGGAGTGTCAACGCTCCCTGCCTCCTCCAGCTCCTGCACCTGTTAATGAATTATGCACATTTAGGCGGAGGCCACATCGTAACATCCCGACGACGCGTTCCTGGCTAATGAGCGAATGAAGCCAGTTAGAGTGGGATTCTTACCCCAGGGAAAGGGACGGCAGAGCTCTCCGGAATGCGAATAAAGGCGAGCACGAGTGTCACTGCAACTGCAATGCTGAACGCCTTCATTTTGAAACGCTTTGGTTACGGAATCCGTCAAAAAGGTTAGAATTGATGGGTCGTCGTTCTCATGGGTGTGAGGCCACCGGAGAGAGGACCGCGGTGTCGCCGCTGATGGACGGTGATTTCTGGATTTCTCCCGATCTTCCCTTGTCTTTTTCTCTTTTTCTCGACGCCCTCCGCTGTCTGATCGCTAGATACCACATTCTGCTGGTATTTATACACACACTTTGGCTCGGTGTTGCCTCATCGCTCCACGAGGCCCTTCCCATTCCTGGCAGCAGTTACCTAATGCGAGTGTGGAAGTTTCAACCTCCTCATTTCTGCCCCAGTTCTGCAACTGTTCCTCTGAAATCTATTTTGGAAGCTGGACTCCACAGTCTGCTCAGCAATATCGAATCAACTATGAACTTTTTAGATTCAGTTACTTTTTCACTGGTGAGGAAGTCGCTGCTGCAGGAAACTGTCGCTTTCGCAGTATAATTCCTATAGTAGTGCTTATTAATAACTGTGAATGTGACTTTTTCCAGTGCACATAGGGAGTGAGCACTGGAAATTCCCACAGCAAAGGCAAAGGCTGCATAGGTCACCGTACTGCACGGCTGACTAAGCCACACCAGGAAATCCTTCACTGAGGAGAAGCAGACTTTGGAATATCCATTGCTCAGTCTAGAGGATGTAATTACAACCCTTCAAATGGAATAATTAGTCCCTCGTTTTCGACACGTTCACTTTTTGCATAATACCCAGAAAACCTGCAGTTCAGCCAAATTAAATCCCTTTGAGAGCAGTGGCACAGCAGCAATAAGAGAGAGAGAGAGAGAGAGAGAGAGAGAGAGAGAACCTGACTCGAGAGTCAAGGTGTTTTGAAATGTATAAAATAAAGATTAATTTAATTTGATCAGATTGGGTTTATTAAATCTAAGCGGCCGCAGAGAGCAGCGTTGCATCAGGTGTTATATCTGCATCAAAACATACAATACTGTATATTGTGACTTTTTTTAATATGTAACACAATCTATTGTTTTTATAGTTTTTCCTTGGTTACATCTGTGTAGACTCTAACGTGACACACAAATATACCACGCAATTTGCATAGCACACAAAGAAGACAAACAACAGCTGCTTTTGTTCCAGTAAAATATAATTACTCATTTCCAAGTGCACAGCTGTGCAGCAATTGTTGATACCGTAGATTCATAAACAATGGAAAATGTTTGAAATTAAAACGGTGTGTATTTAATGACAATAACACAACGATGATAATAACTCCGATTGGGAAAAGACACAATTCTGAATCTGTAAAATTATTTTTCTTCTTATCAGCGTCACGGCAATCAACACCTTCGGATTAATTAACCCGGAGAGCTGTTACACAACAGCACCAGATTCGGAATAAATGGGAAAAATCAATAGTGGAGGAGATGAAATAACAGAAAAGGCAAAATGAAAGGTGCAAACTGATAAATAAGCGATAGGCGGCATCCATTGATAAAAATCAGGGGCCGTTCGAATTCTCATTAGGCCTTCGGAGTCTTTCCAAATCACCCGCCTGCGCTGACTCAATTAGTGGAACAACATGTGGCAGGACTCCTGCGTCAGTCTGTCTCATTTACTGATAACCCCGCTGGCCCGTCTGCTTGCTTTAGGTGACCACAACACGAGCGTCCAAGAAAAAAAAAGCACGCCCTGTGGAACCCCACCTTTCGCTTTGTGAAAATGTAGGGCTAGCATCCATTTGCGCACGTGCACCTCTGTGCGGTTGTGTTTCTGCGTGTATTGAATGATGATGGAACTGAACGTGATGGTAAGGAGATGCGTCTCGCAGGGAGAAGAAAAGACGATGTAAAGTGAAGTCATGGGAGAGAAAGAGAGGGTTTGTGGATCTGCGTTCTGCTGAGCATGCGTGTTTCTGAACATCCTCTGAGGCAATCAGTAATCTTCTGGCCAAACAAAGCCAGGCACCAGAGCGGCGGGCAGATTCACCTCAGCAGGCGCCACACTCGCTTTTTCCCAGTTGAGGCCATTGCCCCCGTCTGTCCTGTTTCATCATCTGTTCCCGTCCTCGTCCATTTCTCACCCTACATGTCCCTCCTCCTCCTCTCCATCCCCACCTGCTCCATACGGAGCCACGTCATTTGCCTGTTGAATTCCTCGCTCCCCAAGACGCTGCTCCTCAACGCGCTCCTCGACAGTCGCCACATTGTTTACATCCGCGCTGAAGCTTGGGGGTCACAGCGCTGGTACATGGCAAAACGTGATACATATGTAGGGGGCAGTGTGGAGCACAGGTTATTGGGTTCCTGCACACTGTTGGGAAATTCCTCAGTATGGGAGGATTGAGCTGTGTGTTAGGATACACTGAATGACTGGAAGTTCCAGAATGGGGTAGGGGTCAATCCCTTAACCCCTGACCCCGCTCCCCCACGACAGGCCCATACGTTGGAAATAAGGTGCATTACGTCTAGTTGTTAAACCGTGGGGCTACATCTGACCCTTGTTTATGCCAAACTCATTTCTATAGATATTAAACTTTTTTTTTCAGACACAACCACCAATCTATACAACATACTCTATATTGGTCATTCACGCTGCCCCCATGACCCTCATAAATTGGATGGATGGATGGATGTATGGATGGATGGATGGATGGATGGATTACAAACGCACCCTTATTATATATATTTCTCCCTTTAATATTTCTGTCTTATTCAGAGGTTGAATCCGCACCGCGTGGCCCACAGCTCATTCCTGTGCGCCGTCTCCTGACAGCAGCAGAACACACACCTTTGTGCTGCTGCTGCTATTATGGGAGGGACAGGTGCTGCGTAGTTATTAATGTAGGCCCGAGAAAGATGAGAGTCGGCGTGGTAGACGAGGCATGAGGAGCACAGTGCTGCATGTCAGATGGAATAAAACTCTCTCTCTCTCTCTCGCTGCCATTTTTGACAAATAACAACCACTGAGAGAGGGAGAGAGAGAGAGAGAGAGAGAGAGCGAGGGAGCATGATACAGGCCCGAGCAGAGCACAGAACATGCTCCTCAGTGTGTGTGGAGGAACATGCTGGACAGCATGAGGTCAATCAACCCTTCTGCTTTAGTGGACGTGACTAAAAACACAAAATTAAAAAAAAACAAAAAAAAAAACAAAAAAGATATATAAAATCAATTCACATCAAGGACTTTTACGGCGTCCGGCTCTGTCTCACCCTCCAGGCAGACACGGGGACAGAAGTTTGCTCGGTGCTGAGCAGACATAAAGCTGACTTTCAGATCCATTACCTGTAATTTTAGAAACAGCAATAGTCGTTGAAATGACATGTGAAAGTGACATTCTTCTCCAGTACGCGCTACACAGCACTTTTTTTTTTTACATGAGAGAAGCACAGGTTTATACAGAAAGAGGATTAGGGAATTTTCTGAAAAAATTCAGAACTCACGTTTTTTAAAAAAAAAAACAGTGGCCCTAATCCTCTTCCATAGGTTTACATGCTGTTTATATTTCCTTTTCTGTTTTTTTTTTAATAATGATTTAATAATACAAGAAGAAGAAATGAATTATTATTTAAATTTTAAATTTAATTAAGAAGAAAATCTCGTCATTTACTTTTTATTTACTTTCATTACATTTAACCGGTCGTATTTTTCCATTTATTTTTCCTAAAAATCAGACACTTCACGTCATGACAAAACAAAACATAGTGAAACACAACAAGTGCCTAAACACAACACAGAGGATACACAAAACACACACATGTTAACAAGACATCAACACAAAGTCAAAGTAATTGTCAAACACTACATGCTGGGGAACATACACGGTGTGTGTGTGATGGCATGGTAAGGCAGGCAGACAGACAGGCCGGCAAACAGACAGACAGGGAGTATGTATGTCCTTATCAGAGCAAAACATGGGATCAGAGATCAGCTTCTACAAACAGACACAGAGACACACAGTCGCCTGCATCTGGTGTGAGCCTGGTGTCTTTGAATGGCAGCTGACGACCACCAATGGGGGGCGGGGGGCGCAGACATCACAGACGCGACTTGAAGACGTGGTGTCAGCCTCATTAAGGCAGATAAATAACGAGTCTTTCGGCGATTACTGGCTTTACAGTTTGGACTTACGCCGTTTCCCGGCCTGAGGTTAAAAGATTATCCGAGTCAGGGCCTCCTGGTCTTTTGACGACAGCTGAACGATGGTTAAACGCCTCCGACCAGCTCGCCAAGGGCTTAGAGTCAATGTCTGTAATCTCCTTCACCCCGCATGCCCCCCACTGGGTTCCCCTCCACCACTGTGCTGATCAGTATGGTGTATACATCATACTATTTCCTCCCCGCTCCTCTAAATTTATTATTTCTATAACATGAAATTCATAAAATGATTCATTTGCATCCAGATCTGAGTCTAGAAAAAAATAACAGTTGTTTTGAAGTTTAGTATGATGGTGCTGAGTCCTTTTTAGGTAAAAGACTCCATCCTGATTTTTTCTTTTTCTTCTAAAGTAGATGTGTTCACCTCCCATCTCAACCCGGTGGCAGTAAAACCCATTGCTCTAATGTGTTACAGCAGATGTAGCAGTTTCACTGAAAACCTATTTTCTCTGTGTGGTTTTTTTTTACCATGTTACATAAAAACATTTTCTTAAAATTACAGTTCTTTCAGGTTATTTCACATCCAAAACTACTGTATCTTCATCTTCTAGTTTCACTGAACTGGCAGGACGCCAGTGCAAACAGGCTTATGTAACATCCTGCCTTGTTTGCTTAGTTGCAAGTACTATTAGCTGTATATATGTACATGTATACAGTATATAACCTTGACATTATGATTAGCACAAGCATCATGACTGTTATATTTATTTCCCAAACAGATTATCTTTTACAAATTGTCATAGATACTGAAAGTTGTAAAATTGTAGGATTTTGAAACCACTTTCCTTGGGGCTAGAATATTTTATTGACAAATTTGGGTTTTTTTAAAGGTTAAAATATAGCAGATAATATGTTTAGGTTGTTACTACTGAACGATCTTTGTCTAGAACCGAAAAAAGATCCACCAAGATACAAATTATGTTTTTTTCACACTCCGGCGCTCAGGAGCTGTAAAACAGAATGTAAAGAGAATGTTTGAGATATCCGGCGAACAGATGGACAAACATGAGAGACTGAAAACCCAGTCTGACAGAATACATATTGATCACCCACCCCCCCCACTCCCTCCCAACACCTGAGGAAAAACAATGAGCAACGACCAAAATCCATCAAGAGGATTAGCTAGTGAAAGATTTATTTTCCATTTTACTGAAAAAAGATGTCTTACTATCTAACCTGAGAACAGTGAGGCTGCTACAGACAGGAGTAACCCCCCCCCACACACACATACACACACACACACACACCCTCCCTCCCCCGTTCTTTTGCCATTTCCAAAAAGAAACAAAACAGGAAAGAAAATAAGAATTAGCCACGAATGACCTTTCATTTTTGAACATGTTTTCCAAAGCATTATTGACGTCCTCCGCCATCACTGGGGAGTACAAAAAAAAAAATCAATCTACTGCAAAATATCTATCTCTCATTCAATTCCGGCTATAGGAGCCGCATTTGACAGATCAGACACTTGCAGCAGCTGTATCGGGTTTAAATCTGTAGCAAACGCATTCCCAGAGCACGAACTTACAGAGTCAGAAATAAGCAATATGAAAATGTGGTAAGTCCGGCCGAGTTTGCCCGCGGTCTGAGAGTTGGTTTTGTTTTGCCGCATTCAAGCTGTTGATGGAGGAGGGAAAAGCAATTGTGCTCTAATAAGCGGCTCCGGCGCCTGATAACCCTCTTCCACTTTCACTCACATCGCCCAAAGCAGAACAAAAATACATCATGTATATTCGTTCACAAACATTGGTGTATGCCGTTTGTACACTCAATTACACTTTGCTTATTGTTTGCCTGAGTGGGTAGAGCGCGATGTGAGATCGCGACCAAGTTTTCCCACTTTCCAACTATTCCACCTTTTCATGGAGAACTAGGAAGTGCGGCAGAGAAATCTGCACGCTGCTTTTCCCTAGTGAGTCTGACTTCTGCTCTCCAGGGTGCCCGTCTCCCCTTGTGTGTTGAACATTTGAAGTGCTGCAACACTAAAATAGAGCAAACCGCTTGGAATAAAAGGTGGGGATTATATTTATAGGTACTGAGGCAGCAATAAAATCCCATGAACAAAAGATGAAATGAAACCCGCAGTTCCTCCATGTGTATATAGGTTAGCAAAAGTTGGAATTTGCACCGCACTCCTCACCAGTCAACAATCCAGGGGGCTGGGCTTGTGAGTCATGTTCTATTTAAAACTGAAAAGCATTTAAAGACTTGTCTCTTTACATGTGATTTAGCTGAATTAAACTTATTTTCTGATGAACCAAATGCCCGACGAGTCAAGAATGCCGCTTTGTTTTCCTGAAAACTAGCTTGGAGATTGTACCAACTTCATGGTAATTATGATGACAAAAGGCCAACAGGAAGTTAATGAATTATTGATTGTTTACTCTTCAGTGTAACAAGTCTCCATCAACGCCTCTGTCAGCATGCGGACTAATAAATTAAAGCAGCTAAAAACAACATATTAATACACAACTCAAAAACACAAAACAGAAAAAAGCATGAACTAAGTTATAATATTTTTTTTGGGGGTGGGGGGGTACACTGATGGGGAACAAAATTAAATGACAAGCATCATAGTCCGTGAGTGAGGCTATATAAATACAAAACAAGTAGGAGTTCAGCAGAGGTTTTCTTTCATAACTAGTGCTAGTGAAGCACTCTGATGGTGGTGAGTGGGCGTCTTTTCTTGGAGCACATTTCTACTGTGTTGTAAAGGATAGTGATCTCAACATGATTGAACAGTCAAGTAGCGCCACAATTGGCCAGTGGCGGGTTTGCAACCTGGGAACCCAGGGAAGGACGCATTCACTATCGAGAAAGTGATTCTTCACAAGTCCTTGTTTTCCTTTTCCACCGTGTTGGTTATGTGTCTGAGTGGCGGCGCTCGCCGCCCTCCTTCACTGCGGTGGTGTCTCGCCAACCATCTCGATGCCGTGCTGCTGGAGCTGTGCTCGGAGCAAAGCGTTCTCATTCTTCAGCTCCTCAATCTTCAAAACAAACCAAAAAAAAAAAAAGTCAACATCTTCATCACCGTGACATCTAAATATAGACTCTGAGTTAACAAACCAAACTGCTGCCTGTGTGTAACGCACACACGGGCCTATGCTATCTCTAGGATTAAACTGGAGTGTGTGCAGCACTTTACAAAGACACACCTGCCATCTCTACTATAGTTCCCTTGGGTGAATCTCAAAATCACTGCTTCCCAGCTGAGGGACTGGGGAAAGGAGAATATACTGATGAGCGCCTCACAGGACGCAGTTTCAAGAGGGAAGCTGCTTTAAAGCTGCCAGATCTCACCATGCATGTGCATTAGCATGCCTTTAGTTCTCACACAACCTCTGGGTATATTATTCCCACAGTCTCTCAAAGCAGTGGTTTCAGGTAAAACGTCTCATTATAAGAGTGCACACACTTTGATCCTCTCTGACAGGCTGTGATGATCCGCCAGCACTACCTGAAATCTTAGTGAGTTCCTGTTGGAGAACTGAAGATGCATATGGGGCGAGGTGAATTTCATGCCTCCGAGATTTAAGCGAAAGGATGTTGCAATGCACTCCAAAGCAAAGTAATCGATTAAACGCAGTGACTATCTTCACAGCCACATACCCTGCCTGTTGTGGCTGCCTTATGATGCTCATGTCTACTTTGTCTTTTACACCCAACTGCAGCAAAGAAAGATTCTGACATCACCATTTCTTTTAAATGTCTTCCCCCTTACTGAAATCATACAAACTCCACTGGCAAAAACTGCAATCAGGAACAAAGACTAACTCTCATACCTGCTGTCTGCACAGCTCATTGTCCACTTGTATCCTTTCCACTTCCTTCAGACTCTCCTGCAGTCGCTGGTTGTTTTGCCTCAGTTCGCGGATGTAGTCACAAGCTTTGGACAGGATGCCTCCTTTGCTCTAGAGGAGCGGAGAGGTTTTGATACAGATGAAGGGTGAACATTTAAAACAGGGACTTTGGTTAAAGGTCAGCAGCAGAGAGGAGTGGAGTGGAAAAAAAGACTGCTTACTGCTCCAGTCTTGGTGCTGTCCATGCTACAGTCTGGAATAATCTTGGAAAGAGTCACGATCCAGTTGTTGATCTTGTCTCTTCGCCGCCTCTCAACTGGAGGAAACAAAACAAGAAGACATTACTAAAATGCAAAAATTACAGATACATAAATGATTCCCTGATTTTTTTTTCTGAAGTCATTTCAATTTGAAGAGGCATGTTTTCATTTCAAGGATCTTGTCATCTCAGTGTTTGTTGGTCGTGCCAGCCTTTGACAGCTGAACAGTAACCTCTAGTGGCCAGTTCTAAAACACACTTTATCGATTCTTAATAGAGTATTTTGGCAGGGCCCGGTGATTTTCATTTACAACAACAAAAAAAATGCTCTATTTAGACACTACGTTGCATTGTGTTGCACAGTCTGAGGAAATCAAAAGCCACAATCATAGCTAATTACCCACCTTCATTATGCTGCGCTCTTCTCCTTTCATCTCTTGGTGCTCGTGGTCCATCCATTTTCCTGCAGACAGACAGAAAATAAAACACTTTTCATACACTACAGTATCTCTTATCTGTTCACCACACAATCAGGCACAATTCCAAACCCCCAAATTCACATAGTCTATTAAGCCTATTAAAACCTGTTTTTGTGTGTTATCTCTATATTCAAGCCTTTTGTAATCACATCCTTTGTCACCATCAGTGTCCATTTTAAAAAGGTGCTTGTGAAGTTGTGTAGTGCCTTTGTATAAATATTGTTGGGATGCATAGCCCTATGAGGCTGCATATTTAGTCCCAACACGCCTGATGTCCTGAAGCTGGGCTAGTTTGACTGGAATACCAAAACCCACCTAACCTTCCTATTCTTGTTGACTGTCCTCTTCCCAGGTGTGACCCGGGGGAACTCGTGGCTTTATAACGCCGTGAAATTATAGCACTGTAGAGAAGCAGCTGCTGTCTATTAGAGTCTGGGCGTGTAGTTAATGACACAACTGTCTCTTGTCTCCCCGTCTTCCCTTAGGTATTGTGTTAATTAAGTTCCTGAGAAGTGACAGGGAGACTACAGAAAGAACAGGCCAATAACACACAGGCATATAATTATGTCGGTCTATCTGTGCATCACTGTATGTCTCAGCCACGCTCCTTCTGTCTCTTGAATGAACTCACCAACCATCCTTAACCACACAGAAGGTGCAAAAAAATTTAATTTATTTGCTGCAGTAAATACTGTTTTGAGATAAGTCATGAAAAAGAAATCAATCTGTTTATTATAAACACTTGTGCTTCCTGGTGGTACTATGCAAATAAATGTCCTGTAAGGTCATTTTGCTCCTTGTCTGTTTCCTCTACGACACGTCTTTATTCTACGTCGGTGAATTTGTGACCCATCAACGCAACTCGACTGCTTTATTCGAGATAGTTAAGTCAAGCCAAGCTGTGGTCGCTCTTGTATCTCAAGACATCTTAATGGGATTTCAGCTGTATAATGCGTTCAGCCAGACAGTGCTCTTTGGCACAGCTTTAAAAAACGTGGATGACTGTGTGAATAACTAAATGTACAGGCGCAGACATACCACTTTTACCCCCTAATTTCAAAACGTTATAGAGATAAACTTCAAGTAGGAGCTCCTGAGATTTACTGCCAAAGAAATCCATAAAATTAGCAGAGCACAGTCCCACTGTTAAAGCACTTTATCTATATAATTTGAAGTATGGATGTATAAGTAGACTAAGTTTGTATAGTCTCATATTGATCTTTCAATGAGAAATACCATTTTCTCTTCCACTGCCCTCCCCTATTATTATGCTACTGTTATTACCCAATGTCAGGGCCTGGACAATGAAACAGAAAACTGAACACTGAGATACAATGGACTGCAGCTTGGGCTTCTCTCAATAGCTATGTGAAAAAATGAGCCTTAGGTACCATTAGCCGCTTATGTACTAACATATGAGATACATTAAATCTGACTACATGAGGTTTTCTTGAGCTTTGTATTGTCCCTGTCATAATAACAAAACATACAAGTTATAAAAACCTAAAACTCAACCCCATAACTAATTCCAAATTCCTAACTAATTAGATAATTCCTACCTAATTCCAAACTACACTAAATGAGAACAAAATTCCAAAAAGGTACAACAAAGGACACTTTGAAAATGATACTAAAATAAAAAAAAGTGGGAGCCATTTGTTTCCAGATGGAGAACAATGACCTAATTTCTAAGTCCTAATGGAAAACGATGTTTGCCACTAGCACAGCTAACAACAATGGATTGGGGTCAGGTCTGAGGAAACGTGTCTCACACATCAAGAGCAGGAAGAATCACCAGGGACATAAGAGAGGGGAGGGGTGGAGAGCAGACGTGGGCAGAGGTTTGTGTGCTTCTTCTCTCTTCGTGTGATCTAATTTGATTAGTTCATTTGCTGTAAAAAAAAAAAAAAGGTGTGTGTGGGAGAAATGTGGAAACTGTCCTCACCAGTTTAAACCTTCCTGCTGCAGCAGCTCGTTTTCACTTCTGCGAATGTCAGATGGGAAGTTTTCATTCGTTTCTCTCGCGTCAACAATAATGTCACTGTTCATTAGTTCACACTTGCATACAACTCAAGAGGCTTGCATCTCAATTAAATGAATTACACATTTACAAGGTAACAAATAGAAATGAACATATTGCAGATAAGAATTGTGAGAGGTGAAAAATTATTTGAATCATATTTCAAAACACAGCAACGGAGACATGCACTGCAACAAAGCTTGTTATTTACTCTTGACTGGAAAGCAGTTTGTTGTACGCTGTGAGCATCCAGCGACATTAAAAACAACAAGGCTGCTGCCAATTTCACGGCAAGAACTCCCCATAACACTGCCCATAACAAAGCAGCTTAAATCTTTGGGAAAACTAAAGTCGCTGAGGTAAAGAAGCTGTGGATGTCCTTATCAAACCATGTACTGCAAATAACTGACATCACAACAAATAAAGGGCAAAGATTAATGATAGTGCTTCTGAAAGTTTCACTGATTGAAGTTCTAGTATAAGCCTGGTAGAAGTATCATCGCTTAGATTAGTGCTAACTCAATTACACAACAGGTCATGTGTTTGTTTCAGGTGACCAAACGGGTAAACAGCTCCAGAAATGGCTCCACTCTTACCAAATGAGGAAAACAAAAAGACAGCTGAATGCCATTGAAGAGTCTTTTGGCACTATGACCCAAGTGGATCCTAAAAGTATACTACACTATGCAGGAATCCTTATTAGAACAAACAGAATCTGTGGTAGACTGGAACTAGGCTGGCATCATGCAATTAAAATGACAACGCAGTTTGTCTTTGCTCCTGCTGATTACCTTAATAACAGCAATCACCAGCATGTGGCTAAACAGTTGGAGAGAGCCTGAGATGGAGTCCTTTCTGATGCATGATTATAATGATGCATGTTCCGAACTTTAGAGATAGATTTTTAAAGATGAATAACAGACGGGGAAAACAGACCAACCAGCGAGTGCTGAAATGAGGATCCTTGATACAGAATGGTATTGAGAAAAAAAAAAAAAATCAACCTTCGCAGACAACTGAGGAGATGAGGAAGAGTCCCTGGGGAGAAACAGTGTGGAGCATAGGAATAACAGCTACAGGAGCAGTTTGTGTTGCACAAAATCAGCATCGCTGTAGCTGGAATCCGAGCACTGCGATTATTTTTTAAACGCATAAACAATATGTATAATCACGTAAAACTGTTATCAACTTGAATAACGAGACTGTCTATACAAGCAGTGCCAATTCCCTCTGAAAACACCATGACATGCATGTAAATGTTGCGTGTCTCGGGTTCTGATGAACTAGAGAAGAAACAGCACTTAGTTATGAATGCCTTGAAGAGTTGATACTTACGCAGGATAGGATTGTGTGCGTGGGGCAATGGTACGTTGTGTTCCAGTCTGAATGACATCAGGTGGGGTCATCATCACGTAAAACTGACCGGTGGCTGTGGACAGCAGGGGAGGCACTGGTAAACAACAAGGAGGAAGTGGGGCAAACTCACAACAAACAAGAGAGTATTTACTGCCTTTCGTGTACAATTAACACACAGACAGAATAAGCAGAGTAGATTAGAATTTTACAAAAATTATGAGAAGTAATAACTATTTTATTGGTATTTTGTCTCGTTTTCTTGTTCCTTTTCGATGCGTCTTTTTTAAAAACAAACATACCATAAAATAAAATACACAGGATCAAGCACATCACTCTCCAGGGTCCAGTCTTGCCTGAATGTGGTCCATAACCAGAGCCCAGTGCACTTTGCTCCACAATCCCTCACCTCATAGGAGATGGCAGCTTGTAAAGCGCTCTCCACCTACACCCTGCCGTGCACTCCGCAGCCAGTACTTTAAGTTATGCCTGCTTAAATTGCCTAAGGCTAACGGCTGAGAAAGCCAGCAGCCCGCTTCCTCCTGCAAGCCCCTAGCTTTCACAGTTACCCACAACAAATAAACCTTGTTTTTTCCCCCCGTTTGTGGCATCACCATGCAGCAGCTCACGATACCCAAAAAATGCATTTCACCAAAAATAAGTCCAGTAAGCTAGTTTAATAAAAATTACGAAAGCATGGCTGCATTTTTCTGTTTGTTTGCTGCATCTAGAGTGCATCTAGCAAGTTATAACAGATGTGAGTTAATTATTATGGCCATGACGGTGTCAGACTTTTTCATGTCACATGACAAAAGAGGACAAAAAGCACTTTGCAAAGGAGACGAGCAGCAATAGACAGAATGCATGAAAAACCTGCTTTAGGGGAATTTTGTAAAAAACAAACAAAAAAAAACAAATAGTTTAGGGAAACACACTGACCTCGTTTTACCGATAATTGTGCCTGTTGTTTGTTAACAAGCCTTGTGCAATACATTAAAGGCAAATGCAGGCTTAATAACTAAGTGGAAGGGTATATGGCTTGTTAGAATGAAACTACAAAAAGTTATTCTATCTGGCCATGCAAGATACCCTCCCTCATAAAACCTGGAGAAACACCTGCAGTGTGCCTCACCTCTAAAACCATCAGAAAAAACACCAGCCATCTGCAGCAGTGTGTCTGCTAGATCTACAGCTTGCTGAATAATACCTGACAAGCTGACTCTGACTTTGTATAACACAGCCGCAAGCTTGCGTTCTCCAGATCAACCAAACCCTGGCCATCCCCGTGGAAATCACAGGAGAGCAAATTCCAGCCACTGATATTCTGACCGATCTCTTTTGGATCACCACCATAAAAATTGCAAACACAAGTTAGTACAACTAGGCTATAAAGAGGGCGAGCATAGGAGTGGGTGGACATGTGACACCAAGCACAGTAAATGTGATTAGTGAAACTAATTTCATTTTGGGAATTTGACTTGACTTGACTTGTTTTTTTACAACAGGTTGGGGAAATCTTTTTAAAAATGGCAGAAATGCTTCTGACATATTACAGATTCCATAATATGGAATCTGATAATGACAAACGTTTTTTGCTGTCCTTTACTTATTAAAAGCAATCATAAGCAGCGTCTAAATGACCTTCAATTAACATTTTTTAATGCACATAATGCACTGTTTGGGGACATTCTGTGTTCATCTCTATCATAAATTAAAGTCAAAGAAAGATTAACATCATTTATAAACACTTTGTGTGTTCCTACTTTTTCCCCCCACATCAGCCTGAACTGTGGGAGTCAGGGTTCATTTACAACATTCAAAAAAAGGGCTGATGTTCAGTTAGTCGGTTAAAATAATGGCTAAATTAGCCCCACAGCACTGCAGTGAGCCTGAACCCAAATTAAATGTGAGAACCGACTCACCCCCTGCCTGTGTGAGCGTAGGGTCCGCAGCGGCCTGCACAGACACAGCCCCGTCGCTCACCGCAGTTGCAGGGAAGTAAGCGAAGCGCGTCTCCCCTCCCACCGTCTCTCCTGCTGGGCTTCCTCCATTACTAAAAGGGTTTTGTATCACAGCCTGTGACAGATAAGAGAGAGACAAAAGAGTGCTTGAACAAGTAGCAGTGGAGCAGTCACAGCAGGTAAACGCACACCTCTGTCTCTGTCAGACTTGATTCTATCCCCTCTAGACCCCCAAGCAAGCACAGAGCAGTGTGACAGCAGGGATAAAGGAAGGAAAAAGAAGTAGCAGTGATTTTGTTAGTAGGGATAACAACAAGGATGGTAAAGACATCAGTATACTACAAATGAAGACAAATTGTTCTGTTCTTACAAGGAAAATTACATGTTTTGTGCTTAGAGCATGGTCGAAAATTGGCTGTACCTGTTTTGCAATAACCACTGTCAGTACTGTTTATTTTAAAATAACACTGCAAAAGGATCTTTGGTCTCTGAGTATCTGCTTTGGACAGATGCAGGCACGGGCTTCCCTGGTAACACCAATCAGCTAATTTAACAGGCACAGAGGCATTATCTGCGCTTGCAATCAAAACAAAGCAACACTAAATCTCTTCCCCGTATTTTTTGTAGTTTCTGAAAAACATTAAGAGTTGTTTTCATACTGATCTTGTAGAAACAATACTTGCTAATGTTTTCTTGGAAATAATGCAGAAAATAGCCAAAGCTTTATCTTTTAAAGACATGAATAGAGAATACTGTTAAAAACTCTCTTTAAAAACAGTCCATTATACCAATCACTTTACTAAGTAAAAATATGAAGACCATGGTACCTGGGCAACAGCCTGAGGAGCCCCAGCGAATGCAGCTGTTGAGACGACACTCACTGCTCCACCTCCGTCATCTCTTCCGTCAATGTGCTGGTCAGTCACCTGAACAACTCGATACGTCACCTGCAGTGAGGGGGAGGCAAATTTTAAAAAAATGAAAAACACAGAAACCTGCTGCTGTTTTATGTAAATTTCTACTGTCCATCTGGCAGATGTGCATTCTCAAATCCAAACAACCTTACCTGACTTGTAGATTTGTTTATCATATCTGCAGTGTCACTTTGTTCAAGTCTCTGAAACTATCATCCAAACCTCAGCAGTGCACTGCTCTCACCGTCCCAAGCACAATGCTTATGCACCAGAATGTGCCTGATTCGATTTAAAAACAAGTCAAGAAAATGATCTTGTTTGTCCCAAGAATCAGTATTTGTTTCCCTCCATCATGTGACTCTCCTCCTGACTGACATGTGACAGCAACCCCATGCCAATCCTGGACTAGAAGTGGAATCACATGATCGCTCAGACCAGCATGCCAAATGAGCCACATGGATCAGTGACTTAATTCCCTTCAGCGTACATCAGCCACAGAAGGATAAACCAACCTGTGTGTCACATTGCTTTTTTTCACACTAACAACATTAGTGAACAACAAGGAGACACTACTGACAGACGTCACTGATCGATCATGTGACTAGGACCAGCACACATTTACAAGGCAATTTAAAGCTTGCAATCCTCCTGACTTTTCTTTATAGCTGCGAGGGAGTTGACACATCCAACAAAAACACACAACAGCACAACAACGTGCAACCTCCCACAGGGACTCGGTATTTCCTCACTGTGAGGTGAGAGCTCTGACACCAAAACACCCAGTATGACAAAGCCTAAATCACCAGGAGCACTAAATAATGGATACATACATGCAATGTGAAATATTGTTTACTGGCAATCATATTGTCTCCCACTGTTGCAGAGCACAGCGCCTGCGACTAGATCCTTGCAACTGGATTTATCAATATTAATGTGACACTGTCAGTCGCTCATTATGTCTCTGCACAAACACATTTAGTCAGACATACATCCAAAGTGTGCAATTGGTGTGCAATCCTAGGTAGCAGTGTAGTCCTATAAGTTATTAAGGGCATCTAATGTCTTTCTCAATCCAACTACAAAGAAAAACAGTAAGCAGTTGCGTGACATTTCCTGTCATTAGTTACTTACCTGCCCACCCTCAGTGCGAAGCTGGTATTGTATATTATGGTCACCAAAAGCTGCAGCCTGCTGAACGCTGGCTATTGCCACAGTTGCCTGCTCTTCTCCTGTTCCGTCTTGGAGACAACAGAGGACAGAAAAGTCAGTTGTGAGAGTGGAGAAGAGGGAAACTAACAAAACAAAACAAAAAAAAAACAACTGTATACGCGCTGCATGTTCACTAAGAAAAGTAAATAGAATCCATAATGTGTCACAATCCTTATTCACCTGATGGGGCAGTTTATAGCCGCGCTGTGACCAGGCGATTCTTGTTTATGACCATTTAAAAAAAACTATAGACTACATACATACAGCTGTGATGCAAGTGCCAGATGTTGCTAATACGACAGGTCGGCACATTAAATCTTACCGTCAGATACCTGGACCACTTCTTCGTCTTGCTTTTCTTGGCTGCAAACCAAAGCACGTTTAAATGGTTAAAAAAAAATTAAGAATAGACGCGACCAGCTAACCTTATAAAGTAAGATTACTGACCCTAAACTTTGGTTTTCCGGGTGGCAAACTTGTCCGGGTAGCCAGTTGGCCATCAAAACACCCAAAAAGTAAAACACAACACTGACCCTGTCCTCGGTTTACCTTCGGTGGCTGACATCTAAGTTATTTTCTGTTCTAACAGCTAGCTAAAGCTAACTTAGCTGTTCCACTCTTATAAGCTAATTATAATCGTGTAATACACAAATATACGCTGGTGTTGTTGTATACAATTATTCCGATAACTCGTTGGAGGTTTTAATCACTTCCCTTGATAACTTACAAAAAGTCTTCAGATTGAAATTGTTCAGCTTTTAGTTCAGGCCCTGTTAGCGTCATAAACTAGCTATACGAAATAGCATGTAGGTGCTAGCCTGTTCCAGTTAGCCATTTTGGACGTCTGACGTTTACCTTGCGCTGTCCAGACTCTGTTCGAGCATATCCATCAGGGTTACAATAAAAAGTGATATTCGGTGTCACAGATGGAGATGGAAGTGCTGATCACGGGAACAAACACTCGGGTCATGTGAGAGAGACAGCCCAGGACACGTGAGGCACGGCTCGGTGTCGGAGTTAAAATGGAGGCCGCTGCTGCCGCTGGGCGAACTGAGGGGACTCGGCTCGTATCAGCTGTGGCGCTGAAGGATTTGCGGCTCACCGGCGACCATCACGTTAAAATCAGCTGTTTCTCCTACTGGAAAAATAAACCCTGACCACAAACACCGCGATATAACCAGCCGAAGTCATATGTGCTATGATGGTCAGCTGAAGAGACAGAGAAGGCAACAACAGTTTTCACAACAGAGCAGTAACTAAAAAAAAAATTACTTACAAAAACCATCTGTTTGTGCTATGGGAGAAATAGAAATGCAGTATAAATACATTTTTAATGGATCATTTTCGAAGCATTAGGAAAACGCTGTGTCGGAATTGAGCAAGCGGTGTCTGAAACGTTTATGATACTTGAACGTTAAATTGATCCCCAGAGAAGGAGGAATAGAAATCAAGTGTCTCCTTCATCCAGACCCTGTGCACACTAACTAGATCTGTCCTCTGTCTGTTTAGACTTTCATCGCAGTTCAACACAGTGTCCACTTTTAAATATACCAAGACTAATTTTTACATTGCATTTTTACATTACATTGTATTTTTGTAGTTATTTGTTATTATCTGCGTTAAACATGTTTTTATTTTCTCTCATAAATGACTTTGATTCCTTGTTTTTACAGTCACCCTCTTTATAACTGTGGTATTAAAATGTTGCATGAATAAATAATAATAACTGAAAGCTATTATTATTATTATTAGCAGTAGCAGTACTCTTAGTAGTACCAGTAATAGTAGTATTACAATGTCCAGTTTTAATTAAACTGCATAAAGGTGGTGAAACAACATATTCTTTTGTACTGCATAATGTATTTCTAATAGTTTGTGCAACCTGTTTTTTGACATTTGTCACAATTTGAACCTCACTGCACTTGAGCGGCAGATAGTCAAGGAGGCCTTCAGCTCCATAAAACTAGTGCACTCTACTTATACAGTTATACAATAAATCCTACCTATATGAATGTTGTGTTGATCAGTTTTTTATGGGAGCTGTTTATGCTGTGCTTAACAATAAAATTGAATCAACACGTAATTACTGTTGATGCACATAAATTGCATTATATCACAGGAACGGTTATTTTGTCCACCTCAATGCTATCAAGTAAGGTTTGACTACATATACTGTATAGATACTGTATATATATAATTCAGTGCAGCTCAACAGTACTACAAACAACCTAAAAAAAATATCAATAAACACATATTTCAGACATTTTCAATGACAACTGAGTATATTCATCTTAAAAATTGATCAATAAATGAATTCTTTAACAAGCGTTTATTTAATAAACTGCAAACATGACGCTACTTCTTACTGTGAACTTTACCCCACATGAGTCGGAACGTATCTTCGAAGGGTTGTTGTTTTCGACACATATTTATGAGGCACCACATTGTGACAGGTAACATTTAGTAATTAATACATTTTGTAGGGGTTTATCGAACAAGATACTCGACGTGGTGTATTTAGATGGATACAAGACTAGTTATTAAGATATAGCAAGCCACATTTAGCCAGCACTAATGACGAAACTGCTTTTACTCTCACGTTGAGTTTAACAACGTTTAATACGACATAGCACGTCTCAGCCAATCAAAGCGAGCAGTGAATGTTTTTTGTCAGCATCTCATTGGCTGAAACGGTAGGCGGTCCCTCCAGCTTCCTGCACTGGAGCCACTCTGAAAAAATTCCGACCGGTATGTTCCTTGGGTGAAGGTTCATTGCGGTGATTGTACTTGGCTAGGTGTCTACAACAGTGGACTTACACGTCTGGTTAACAATGTCTGGCCGTGTTCTTGTTGGAGTTAAGCGAGTCATCGACTACGCAGTTAAGGTAATGTTTCCGCACTGTTTCGACTGCTTTAAACATGGTTTAAACGACTTTTCTTGTCTTCGTCCACTTGACTTTCTGCGTTCTTGCTAGCTAAATCCAGCATGCTAACTCACACTGGCTGTTGCACAAGCACTTGTGCGACCTTACTCCTTGTTCACATTTTGACAGCTATCATGTCTAGCTGCATTTTAACTCATTAATACGAGAAGGAACATGTTCGGCATAAACAGTTAGATTGTAGTTAGCATCGCTGCATTTGCATGACCTTCGCCTGCGAATGTTTTCATGTTGTGGTATCTGGTGTTTATAGTTCACAAAATGATGTCCTCCTAAGAACGAGCTTATGTTTTTCCTGTTAGACGGTCTCTTCTAGGTCGCTTCGAGGTGAATCACAACACTATAATCGATATGTGTGTTGCAGCTGTTTCGTGTCACAGCAAGATCAGTCCTGCTTCAGCTGCCCAGTGCAGGTTCTGCACAGTGTCAGCGCTCATTACTGACACGAGGACAGGCGAACACAGTGAAACAGAAAACTTCCTGTTGTTGTTTTTTTTTTTTTTGGCCAGACAGATTGCCAAATTGTGTTAGTTCATATATTTGAGATGCTGATGTTGTTTAGTTATTGAAAGACCAAAACAAAACAAAACAAAAAACAAGTGGAGTGGTTGGTACAAAGTTTTAGGTTGAAGCTACACAGTTTGGTATGTGGATATTCTAAATGTACTAAAAAATTATGGTTTTAAAAGCCAGTGCACAGATAACGGTAGGCTTCCTATATTGAGGCAACAGATATACCATTTGTTATTTTAACCTGGTGGTGCCATCATGCACAAAGTCAAGTCAAACTGAAACGAGAGCTGTGATCTGGAGTTATACAACCAACGACAGCACCAAAATTAATGAAAGCTTATTTCGCTAACAAATAGATTTAGGGATTAAGAAAAGTGAAGGCTCCGATAGCAGTACCACTGTCCTCCAAACCATTTGACGGTCAGTGTTTTTAACAACAGACCTATAACCATATTGCATGCTTTATTATAATTAAGCAACGATGGGGGAGGTGATGGCTCATCGAGAAATGTAGACAAGCGTTCTCAGCTCCAGGACCCCTGTTTGAGCATGCATTTACAAGATGTTTTCTTTTTTTCACCTCCACCTTATGTAGTGGCTCCTTCTCTGTCATTGTGCGTGACAGTTTGCCCTCGAATCCAAGCTGTTCGTGTTGTCTTGTCATTTGGCACCACCATTGTGACTCTGTCCTGCTGTTCTCCTTCTTAGATTCGTGTGAAGCCGGACAACAGTGGTGTGGTGACGGATGGTGTTAAGCACTCAATGAACCCCTTCTGTGAGATTGCTATCGAGGAGGCAGTCAAGCTGAAGGAGAAGAAGCTTATTAAGGAGGTTGTGGCTGTCAGCTGTGGGCCGCAGCAAGCACAGGTGAGTGTGATAGGGTCAAAGATTGCACCCCTGCCATTTTATCCCGAGAAATGCACTCTTATGTGGCAGTTATGGAAGGGTTTCACTCGATAATTTTATTTTACCTTTGTTAAGCATTATCCTTTATTACGCACTGATCATATGTTTCAAATATTGTCTTAAAATATACATACACGCACACACACACACACACACACACAGCTACAACAGCACCGCGTCATTAACTCCTCCTTAAGACTAATTCTTTGACCCGTAACTCTCCCTCTCTCAGGAGACCATTCGTACTGCTCTTGCTATGGGAGCAGACCGAGGCATTCATGTAGAAGTGACTGGGAAAGACTATGACAGTTTGGGACCCCTGCAGGTCTCCAAGATCATGGCTGCTTTGGCCAAGAAGGAGGATGCACAACTCGTCATCCTCGGCAAACAGGTGAAAGATAAATTTCTCTAAGCATCAACAATGTTGTTTTGCAAGTACTTTACTTTCATCTTGATGACTTGTGTTGCTGTCATTAGGCCATCGATGATGACTGCAATCAAACTGGCCAGATGACAGCAGCCTTACTGGACTGGCCTCAGGTGACTGGCCTCTACCTTTAATGTCGTCTTTGAATTAGTCATTGTAAACTAGAATTTCTGAACTTATTCCGAATCTATCAGCAGTTAATTCTGACTTTCTAAATGATCTGACACAGTAATTAAAAGTTAGATTATGTTAGTTGCTATTTAAGTGTCAAATGTGTGACAAACACGTGTGCAGATATGGTGCAGATTGGCCCGTCCCTGCTCAGACTGCCTTAGCTAGTTTGAATCAGAATGAGCTACGATAAACCGTCACATATCAGCAAAGCAGGTTAAAGGCTAAGTGGGAAATGGAGTGAGGTTCCGCTGAATGACATTTCGATAGAGCACTCTGACAGGTTATCCCACAGTGTGTGGGCTAATTTCCACGAACCAGTGATGATAACGTAACTGCAGTTATTTTCTGTAATTTTTACTACTCACATACTCGCACTAATTGCATCACTCATGTTATTCTTGATTCTCTGATGGTGACTTCTTTATATTTTCCATACACTAATTGTAAATTAGTAGTGTTAGTAAATTGTAGTTACACGTATCAAACAGTAGATGGGGCACAATGACTGACTCATGACCGTAAACAAACCAACATGTTAGATTGTAGTGTAGTGTGCATTTTGAACAGTTCTAATTTGTGAATGTTTAACTTTATGACTCCATGTTGTATCCTCCATATTTCAGGGAACTTTTGCATCAGAGGTCACCCTGGAAGGTGACAAAATAAAAGTGGTGAGAGAGATTGATGGTGGCTTGGAAACTATCAAAATCAGCACACCAGCCGTGGTGACCGCCGACCTTAGACTCAACACCCCCAGATACGCCACCCTGCCTAATATTATGGTACGATGCACACTTTTGTGGTTTGTAACATAAAAAGCAAAAGGAAACTTAAGTCATATTGTGGTTTGCAGCAACAGAACTGGCCTTGTGTTGAGAAACCTACACAGTTAATCGTTTAATGGTCTTCTCTTTTGCCTTTTTTCTTTCAGAAAGCCAAAAAGAAGAAAATAGTTAACATGAAGCCTGCAGACTTGGGAGTGGAGCTCACATCACGTTTAGAGGTGTTAAGAGTGGACGAGCCCCCACAGAGGCAGGCGGGAATGAAGGTGGAGACGGTGGATGACCTGGTGGGAAAACTGAAGGAGATAGGGAGGTTATAGAGGCGTTAGGACTGCAAGCAGAGGAGTGCAGAACTGAGCAGAAAGGTGAGTATTACTGTAAATACCAGTGTAGCACCTCACTTAAACTAGACTTAAAATTACCTAACACCAGGACATGTTTTCAATGAGGAGCTAGAAGGCCACGTTGTTTGTCTTTTCATATTTTCTACCAAAGGGGGTGGTGGAAACCTATTAGGTTTGCCAAGAATAGTTATTCTTGGTAAGTGTATCTCTTGATTAAAATAGATTTCAAATGAAAACCACCAATCAAAATGTTTTCTTGGCATATATCCATTTTTATCACTACTCCAGTATTGCAAAATATTTGCAAAAATAGTTCATTTTAATTGCAGTTCATGTCTTCAATTACATGTCTACATTCTTGCTCTCCTTTGCAGAACTCTAATAAACAACTGGACTGGATCACCTAAGCGCACCCAGAGGACGAGCTCAGGTATCAGCCTAATCCATCTGTTTTTGGACTCCTGGGAACATGCACAAAGGGACTGACAGAAAAAGACCGAGAGACACTGTCCCGCAGCAAAGCTAGAAAACTCCTTAAGCATCATCTTGTATTTTATGTGAATCCTAGATTACACTGAGGGATTTTTCTGTCATAGGCTACTGACTTTAGAGCAGATGTCAGCAATAATTTAAACCAGAAACCTCCTCTCATATATTGCTGCTGTTTGTATTGCACTGTATACTATCACCACCAGTACGATGCATTTCTCCAGCCAAACACTTGACAACTCCATCATCTTGTATGTTTTTTAGTTTCACAGAGAGGAACAGTGTTTGTAAATGATATATGTAAATATGGATCGACACATGTTCAGATGACGTTGTCCTTTAAATTCATATATCTGTTGATAGTTTGTATAGGTAGTTTGTAGTGTCGAACAGCCTGCTGCCTAGACAGTGTCTCTCAGTATGAGCAAGGGAAAGGGATTATAATTCCGAATTTTACCATAAGCGCCTCAGTTCTCTGTTGACTGTACAGAACATTATCGTGAAATTAAAGTACCTGATCTTTTTCATATCATGATACAGTTCATCTCTGATTGATCTTTTAGGATCTCCTTTTTTGTTTGAACCCAGCATTTGTTTGGTAAAAATATAAAATAGTTAGATAAAATGAACACTGAAAGATTTCCCTTGGTAGATGTTGCTGTTTCTGAAGTGAAGTGAAAAAATTATGATGAACGACCCTGATCAGGAAGGAATTCTCTATTGGCAACAAAAAAATTGTTGTTAATGCTGTGGTAGTATTTTCAAGACCTTTTGTGGAATTATATATGAAATATCTTCATGAAAAAGTCCCAGTTCAATTCACAGGCCAAGAGCATTTTTATTAAGTAATTTTTTTTTTATTTCATTCCAGTAATTTTTGTTCCAGAAACAGGCTCTCTGCATTTTCAGGTTAGAGTACTCATCTGTGTTTCTTTCATTTATAATATAAAATAGTCATTTAAAAATTGTGCAGTGAAATAAAAATGTTAAAATAAAAAGTATTTTACCTGGAAAACCTCAAAAGAAGGAGGATTATAAACTTTCTGATAACTTCATTATGAGCTGAGACACAAACATCCAGGCAGTATACACTGTCATGATCATTAAACATACCTTATATGTGGTTTAACCTAAAGAGGGATCAGAGGCTCTTCCCTCTCTCACATTACTGACCGTCATCACGACTGATGTAGTTAGCTTGATTTAGATGCACAGGCTGTCATGAACTTATTGCTCAGATCAAAACTTGTTACACTTCCCCTTCAAATTCACTTTATTATCATTTAATCTGTTTCCTGCACACATCATGTTTCCTGCACACATCATGTTGCTACTCACAGGTCAAATTCTCAAATTCAGTCATCAGTTAACAGAAAGTGCAATACTGGGACATTTATTTGGAGGAACATGCAACAAACAACAAACAAACACCATTTAGTATGTACAAAGTGCATTATTGTTATTGTTGTTGTTATCACAGGAAACCCTGACAAATATAGTACAAAATAACTCTTTTAAGTCAAAACAAGAAAAGACGTCATCGCCAACTAAATATCCGCCATATTTCCACTGCCACTTTGCACCTCATTGTTCAGGTGCTGTTGTGCGTAGTGAAAAGGGGGTGGGGGCGTGGCCTCACCTGCACGATGAAGAGATTGACACAACACAGGTGAACTATTCAGTCACGCGCCCTGTGTGAGCTCGGGAGCGCGCAGGAGGACACTGGAGCCTCAGTCCCTGCTGCGGGACGTCAAGGACGTTCATTCACCTGGGCTTTTTGACGGGTGGGAAATAAAACACAGGAGGCATCTGCTGTGTTTTTTACTGACGTGGCGCAGATGGATACATTTGGGAGATTGCGTGCAGTTTTTCTGGCTGTTTCACTGATCTTCACTTTTCCAGGTAATGTTAAAACTAAACTCCAGTTTTATGTTTTCATGCGGTTTATGTGAAAAAAAAAAACACGTGTACACAGTACTGTGTCCATCTGACACATTGTATGTATTTGTCATTTTAAAAAGACTTAACACAAGAATACGCTTTTGCTGTATGAATATTTACTGTGTATGTTTATCATAGGAATTAATCTCTCTTCTAACATACTAATTCCTTGTCTCTGTACCAACAGGTGCGCACTGCACACTGCAGGTTTTGCCTGTTGGTTCTACACAGGTGAACGCAAGAGCCGGCAACAACGTGACTCTGACCGTGTCCTTCAGAGGTGCCCCTGACCCTGCAGTTACCTGGTCCAGGGGAGACTTACCTGTCCTCACGTGGGTTATCGGCTCCAGCGATCCCCCAGACGTAGCCATCAACTACAGGGAGGTGTTGAAGATAGAACAAGACGGATCCCTCACCTTTCTCAATGTGTCGCGTGACGACACCGGCAACTACACTGTTGAAATGACCAAGTCTGGACTGGGCAAAGCTGTGACAGGTTTCACTCTGACTGTATATGGTGAGTTCATCATATGAAAAGTGACTGTTAATAATCCAAAGCTGCAAATGTGCTGCAACATGTTTAGTTAATTGTATACAGATTCTCTGTGTTGTACCTCATCTTCTTGTTCCAATGCTCCTTTGTCTTTTCTCACATAGAATTGATCCAGAACGCGATGCTGAACGTGCAGCCTGACGCCGTCAAGGAGGGTTCTGACCGCTTCACCCTGCAGTACAGCATGTCCCAGGGAGTGGTTGATCAAGACACGTGGTTCTTCGGTGGCAGGGAGATAAAAACCGGCGTGCACTACATAATGGAGCAAAGGAGCCTTGTGGTGCTAAATCCAAATCGCAGTGACACAGGACTGTACACTGTGTTACTAACGAACCCCTACAGCCGCGTGGAAGCTCACACGAACGTCACTGTTTTGTGTAAGCAGCAATACATTTATCCGTTTTGGAGTTGGCGTCTGTTTTCCTGATTTCTTTTTCTTATATATCATAGATGGACCAGATGAGCCCATGTTGGAGGCCCTTCCAGCTCGACCTTTCTACGAGACAGGGGACTCCCTGAGTCTCGTCTGCCAGGCAGAGGGGTTCCCACAGCCGACCGTCGAGTGGGCCTTTGGTGGTCAGAGCCTTCCTGACTCCGGCAAAGGAGTCCTGAATCAAACAAACATACAGATCAGCCAAGGAGGCGTTTACACGTGCACGTTAATCAATGAGGAGACTAATGAGAGGCGCCAGAAGAGCATGAAATTAATTGTTTATGGTATGTGAAAAGCATGGTTTTTCATCTTTTTAGTGTATTAGTGTATTTTAATGTATATAGCATCATCTTTTTTTAATTATTCCTCAGTCTACACCAGGAAATGCATTATTATTATTTCTACTTTTACTAAAACCCCATTTAATCTATATTTACACTCTTGTATAAAGACCATTAAAAAGTAAGAGTTTTTTTTTTTAAACACTAGTTTCTCATTCAACTCAACTAAATAATATGTAAATAAAACTAACAAGGCTTTTGAACAATTCTCTCATGGAACAGAGAAGCCGCCGGGCAACCTGACATGCTCAGTACAGTCAGTGAATGTGAACACTGACCTGCAGTATTACTGTCAGTGGCCGGGGGGAGCCCCACAGGCTGAGCTGTCGTACCCAGCGCTAAGCAACACCAGCAGTGGACTGGGGAACTTCACCTTGAACGTCACCGCCTCAGGCGACTTCAACGGGAGGACTGTCACGTGCTTGGCGGTCCATCCAGTGGAACGGAGAGAGTGCAACATCACTGCGAGTGCGTTTTAGACCTTTCAGAGTCTGTCAGCTGTCTTTCAAAATACAAGACTCATCAAGACCTTATCTCGCCCAGGTCGTCCGAGGAGGTTCCTCCCAGCTGTGAGAACCACAGTGGACCCTGATGGCAAAATAGCCGTCACTGTCCACTGTGTCAGCGAGGCCTCGCCTAAGGCTGTGGTGTCATGGTCCGGAGGCAACCAGGCTGTCAGCAATGGGACAACTTACCAGATCAGCAGCGACACAGAGCAGCTCACCATTCGCAGCTACAACGTCAGCAGCTTTCTCCAACAAACATATACCTGCACCTGCCGCAACCCACTGGGCAGCCAGAAGAGGGAAACTCAGTTACAAGGTATGGTATTTCCAGATAGTTAAGTGGTTCCCAAACAGGTGTAAGACAAAATAAAACCTTAACATTTATTTTTTTTAAACATATTTTGTTGTTACATCTACATGTAACAATTAACACTATTGTGGTAATTGTTACATGTAACAATTAACACTGTTGTGTTAATTGTTACATGTAGAAGCTCTTTCATTGCACCCGTCTGCTACAGTGCAACAGTTATTTGTGTGGTTAGACTGTAGGGGTTTGGTTTCCTTCAGCTTTTACTTTGGAGTACTACTATTACAGGATTCAAAGGACGCAGTGTGCCCTCAGTCGGAGAGCTGAGTAATACCTGAGATTGCTCTTTCCCTTTAGACAAAGCTCTCCAGTCTTGGTATAGCCTCCCCCCACCCCCCTTCTCCTGTCCTCTCTTGCTCTCCCCATTTCTTCACAATCCCTCTTTCTCCAGGCCCGTCCATCTCGGCTTCCAGTTTGTTCCCTAATCCAGATGGAACCATCATCACATTGACCTGGGAGGTCCCATCTACCTCTGTTGTCACAGGTAAAGCGCTGACTAACTTTAGAGAGGACTATATATACAGGAATATATTTAAACACCGTACACAAACACACCCTGCTCGCTTTCAGGTTGCACACGTCAGCAAATCCAATTCCAACGCAGTGTTGAAACCAAAAACTGCACATCGTAAATAGGGGTGTAAATATTGCGTAATGTGGGAAACCACGAGCTGAGCACCGTAGTACATGTAAAAAAAAAATTACCAATGAAACTTCCCAACTGCTTTTTCCAAAGGGTTCGACATCCAAATGAAAGGACCGAACCTTCTGAGTGAAACTCGCAACGCCGCTCAAACTAGAGGCACGTCAAACAAATATCGCACCATCCAGCAGAAACCCGGCTTTGCTCGGAGCGCCGACGTCTTTGTCCTCAACCCCAACCTGACGTACTGGTTCAGGGTCGTCCCCAAAGCCCGTCTGACCAAAGGACAGCCGTCTGACGTCCACAGAGTCGGTCCAGGTATTGCAAATTTACTGAATGAATTTAGGTTAAGACAAGGTGGAGGGACGATGCTAGAGTTGTGCAATCATCAGTTCCCGTCTGTCCCGTCGATACCAGGTGTGGGGCTGAGTGGTCCTGCCATCGCTGGCATTGCAGCTGGAATCCCCTGCAGCCTTCTTGCCTTGGCCCTGCTGTGTGGCCTCATCTACCTGTGTGTCTACCTCAGCAAGAAGAAAAGTATGAATCAAGTCTTCAGACACGTTTTCTTCATGTTTCTTTGCAAAGTACTCTGACTTTTTTTGTTTTCCAGGTCATCAGGCAAGATATCCGGTGTCCAGAGCAGTTGAGAAGGTGAGGGTCACTTCCCTGACACAGTAAAAGTCAAAGGAATTTATATGGTAGCTGTAAAAAATAAACTTCTATTGCACTATACGTATCATGGACCAGATACCAGTATGTCGTCGTTAGCGTGAATTGTTTTCCCTTTTCTTGTTAGTTTTGAGTTCTTTCTTCTTGCTCACAGGCAAAAACGCCGCAGTCCGATTCAGCTCCTCACAACCTGCGGAACGGAGGCCTGAAGTCTCCCCCTGACTACAACAGATTACAGCAGGTCATTTTCTAGACGGTGGATATTTTTGTTGATTCCCAGTAAATGAACTGAATTTATTTCTGTTTTCTTTCAGACTCCTTCCGAGAGATCCGTTGCTCTTCCCACATTTGTCCCTCCACCGCCTGTCAGAGTTGCTACTACTGTCTAAACTCCCAAAGTGTTGTCTTATACGTGTACAGTGTATTCATTTTGTACAGTATTTTCATTTTTTTTAATTGTGAAATTTTTAAGGTCATTTCAATTAAAACAATATTTAATGGTAAGATAATGTATGTTTCCATTTTATTACAATATTTATTGACTATACACCAAAGTTTTAAGGATTTGTCTGTATATCTATTTAGATTAAGGGCAGTCCGATTCATATACACTGCATTTTCACGACTTATCAGTATCACTTATTTAATCAGCTTTTGTTGTACTGATCTCACATCCCACCCACCTTTGCAATAGGCTTACAGTGGTACACAAAAATAGTTCTTTACCATAAACACAGTCATCATTCTAATTGAATTCCTTATATGGGTACAATTAACTGTTTAAAAACATGTACTGTAATTGCCTGATGTTTCAACAAACATTAAGTTTTATTGATACCAGCCGACACTAAGCCTGTTTCAAAGTCGATGTTCTGTTTGTAAGATTTGTGAAATAATTTTGACATAATTATCCTGCTTTAATTATTCTCCGACACGTCGTCTCATATGAAATAGCTTGAAGCTTGTTGCCTGTTGAGTGAGACGAAGCAGCAGTACTGGTTTGACCACGCATGGAAAAAGCAGGAAATGCTGAATCAGCTTTGTATCAGCTATCAGCCAGCGACTCACCAAAACGTCTTGGTAGTCACAGAATAAAAGTGCAGATGCAGAAAACAGTGACTAATATGCAGGCCAAAACAAGCTTCATGCTCTTCTTGCAGGAGATAGTGGCGTTGGGCGTACCCCACAGGGCCCGAGAGTCTTGGTACACAAGGTTTTCTCTCTCAGGGTAAAAATGAAACCATTTTGTTTGTCTGTGTTTACACTAGTGATCCTCTGTTTTGTGTTGATTCAGTGTTCGCTTTAAGTGGGTGGATACAGACAGGAATCGCTGGTCATGACCTCAGCTCTGTTTGTTTTTGTTCAGCACTGTGTATATGCTGTCATAATCCCGAACATCATAACAAAGTTCTTCCTTTAGGTGCATTACAGCTAAATCATATTTTCTTTCTTTCTTTCTTTCTTTTCTTTCTGTGATGGACAACATAAGTCAAATCAAGTCATTTATTTACGTAGCACATTTAAAAACAACAGTGGTTGATCCAAAGTGCTTCACAAAAAGATTAGCCAAGGAATCTTAACATGGACAATAATGACATAATAGACCATACAGCTACACAAGATTATATGTGGTTAACGGTGGCACAACAACAACAACAACAACAACAACAACAAAAATAAGTCAAATAAAACCTAATGTCAGTCTGAATTAAATGTAAGTGAGTAAAAATAGGTCTTAAGATTGGATTTATAATAGGTAATTGTAGGGGAGGATTTGATGTGTGGAGGGAGAGTATTCCAAAGCGTTGGAGCTGCTAGAGAGAAAGCTCGGTCACTACGGGTTATGAGGTGTGAACATGGGACAAGAAGGAGAAGAGCAGGGGACCTAGAATGGGTCCTTGGGGGACACCACATTTACTTGCAGCAGTAGAGGAAGACTGGCTGCCTACTTTAACACAAAAGGTTCTATCCTTCAAATAGGACCAGTTCAGGCCTGGGCTTTGCAGTCCGACTTTGTCTGCAGGTACGCCAACAGAATATTGTGGTCTATAGTGTCAAATGCAGTACTGAGGTTGATATTGGTCTTGAACTGTTTCAATTTTAAGGGGGCTACCCGATCCAAGGTATGGGAGCAGGAAGAATTAAAAAGATAGACCAGTTTTTCTATGTCAGCGCAGGAAGAAGGATCAAGAGGATGAGAGGGGAGTGTGAGCTCAAAGAGGTCGGAAAAGTGTGTGGCTGTGGCAGAGTTAATGGAGCGGGCAGGGTGATGGGGTTGAGGAGGGGGGAGGCGGAGAGTGTTGGTCAAACAAAGGGTGGTGGACAAGTGTTGGTTTTGAAGGCGAGGTCACACTGAGGTGAACAGCAACAGTCTGGAGACACATGCATTTCACTGGTGGAGGCTTTTGTTGTGAGGAAACGCAATCCCCATCATGATGAGCTGATGTTTCACATACAGTACAGTAGATGGTGCTGTTGAGTGTTTACCTGCACTAACTAATCTCTGCCTATCCCAAATTACTTTTACAATATTTTAATAAAATTTTTTTATCATTTTAATTTTTTTAATTCTAATGTTTTCTTACAAGTCATTGGTGTTTTCTGCTGCTGTTATGAGGGTCAGGTAAAAACAGATTAAACCCATATTGTCATCTTAAGCTACTTGTTTTCAACTCACACTCTAAAGTGAATTCAGGTTAGTGCAAACTTGTGATGGCATTTCTTTCGATGAGATTCAACATAATGTTACTGCTAATATGCAACGTGTTATAAATGACATCATTTAAATATACATTTAATGTGAAGAGGCTCTTTGGTCATGTGTCTGGTGTGAGCGTGCATGTGTCCTCGTGACCACACCCCAGCCACGCTGAAAGGAAAATGTGCACTTCAGCATGTTCATTGACCAGAGCAGTACTGCAAGCCTTTGCACATCCACAGTTCCAGAACGCCTCATAGAACAACAGAGCAGGACTGACGTGCAGCGGCCCTGTATCCCAGACCGTCCACACCCCCACCCCCGCAACCACCAAGCATCACCCCTCCCTTTACCCCTGACCCCCACATACTCCCATGTAGTTCAATGTGCAGGAGTCACGTGGCTTTCGGGCCGTCGGCTCAAGTGCGTTTGTTCTGTGCTGGTTGTTTTAAAGGATTTTGCCTCCATCAACAGAAAAGTGGAGAGGATAACTTTTTGGAAATCAGCCTAGGGCTTCCTCTTTGACACTCAGCTCACGCCGGGCCTGCACCGTCTCTCGCGCTTTCCCTGAGGAAAGGCTGACACTTAGGAGGACGTACCCTCAGGAATTCAGGTGAGATGTGTCGATGGTGTCGTGTCCCTAATAAGATTAGGGAGGAAAAATAACAAAGAATGATGCGCATCATAGCACATTAACCAGTCAGTGTACGTCTCAGAGCCGGGCCAGAGGGGGTTCACAGTGTGAGGGTGTCAGGCTTTTAGGATTCTACCTCAAAATGATTCACATTTGTAAAATTAAATTTTCTAAATTTCCTTTCTTTCCATTGTTGTTCCATATCATTTAATAAGTGATACATTCCTCGTTATCTGATGTTGCATTTGAACTACCTATTATATTGTATATTATCGTGGGATTTATGTTGTCTCTGTTAATGACTACTGATGACAAAATAAACAAGGTAATCACATATGGTTAATATGTTCGTAATTGTAATTTCTTTTTGTTCATTTTAGGTACTAGTTTTTTGGGGGGGTTGTTGTTGTTGTCAATCTCAGCTGCACAGTTTGTGATTTTGGAATCATTTTATTTATTTTCGTTGAAGCTGCTTCCATCCTTGTTTAAAACTGCTAAATAATGAATTCTGTGCTGCGTTTTATCATTTATACACAGGCCATTTTGAATGACAGTAGGAAATTCCACAGTGTTGCTGATGACATTAGTGGTTCAGTTCCATTTTAAAGTCAAAGCAATTAATTTTATCATTAACATTTCTGTAATGTCAAAATGTCTGTAAAAAAAAAGGCCTGTACATAAACAGACAGACAGGCTGAGAAACAGCAAATGGATTTCCTTGCTGTACAGGGCAGAGGCACTATTTTTATGATGTGCAGATGATCTTTTTTTTTTAAATTTTCATTCTCAAAATAGTCCACAGGGGTCAGCTTAGTTTTCAAGGAAATGAAATGATATGTTTTTTAACAGCTCTGGTGACTGGTTAAAGAGGATGTTGTGCGGTGGAAAGATTTGTGATTAATCTAAACAGGAAATAGATAAAAAATATTTTTCCTTTATCAAATTATCGCACTCCGATTTCCTTTTTACTATATTATATTTTTATATTTTTCCTTTATATTTTTTTTATTATTGAATATACAATAATAAAAAAAAAACATCTTTTCATTTGGCACAGTGCACAAAGCCTCAGCCACGATCGCAGTGTCACTCATGATGTACAGCTTCATGGGAGGGGGCCTGTTCTGTGCCATCGTGGGGAACATCTTGTTGGTGGTCTCCACAGCCACAGACTACTGGATGCAGTACCGTCTGTCTGGCAGCTTCGCCCATCAGGGCCTGTGGAGGTACTGCATGTCTGGCAAGTGCTACATGCAGACTGACAGCATTGGTAAGTGGGACAGTGTACCCTTGATGGACCCTTCAGCAGTCACTACTGACCCCTGATGGTTTGGGGTGAAATGTTGTTGATAATTTTTCTCTCGTTTTCCTCCCCAGCCTATTGGAACGCCACTCGCGCCTTCATGATCCTGTCTGCCATGTCATGCTTCGCCGGCATCATTGCAGGGATCCTCTCCTTTGCCCATTTCTCGGCCTTTGAGAGGTTCAACCGCTCGTTCGCTGCTGGGATCATGTTCTTTGTATCAAGTGAGTCAGACACAGACACCGCAACCAAATAATGCCATTAGAAATTCAAACGAACCATAAATGGTGACTCATTGTGTTTAGATACATTTGGATAGAACTGTCAGGCAAACATGTTTGTGCACTATGCAGATGACCTTTGATATTATAGATGTTAATATTAATGTGTCATTTTCTGCCCAGCTCTCTTTGTTCTGCTTGCAATGGCCATCTACACTGGAGTCACCGTCAACTTCCTGGGCAAGCGTTTCGGAGACTGGCGCTTTTCTTGGTCCTACATACTGGGTTGGGTGGCTCTGCTCATGACCTTCTTTGCAGGTTTGTTCGGTCTAGTATTTATAAGTTTGAGATACTCCAAAAAACTGTTTACACACATTGTTTGGCCAATCATTTGTTATTGTGCCAGTAGTTTGTATGTGACCTGCTGCATACTGCAGGAACATAATTGGAATGCTTTATTCCTTTATTCGTGATTTCTGTTTTGCTCTGCAGGTATATTCTACATGTGTGCCTACAGAATGCATGAGTGCAGACGAGTGGCTGGCCCACGTTAAGCAGGAAGTACTGTGTCAAGGCTACAGAGGATGTCAGTTCTCATTCAAAAATAGAGAAACTACTGTAAAATAATAAAATTTGGAAATTTGCATATGCATGAAACATGTCCCAAGACTTTGTATTGAACTTTTACATTGTTTCGGGTAAAAGGCATCCAGAATCAGACTGAGTAGAATATATAATGGGTTTCAAACATTGCTTGACTTGCAATACATAGTATAAATAAAATAGTTAAGTTACATTACCTTTTGAAAGCAGTCTACATAGTTTTATATATTAAAGTGTAACTTTTAAAAACGACAATAATGTAAAAACATTCAAGCTGTGAATATTAAAATTGTGTGTTATTCTTCGTCAGAGCTTGTGCCCGGCTTTTGATTTTCTGAAGCAACGCGTCCACAATTCCTGAAAATGGACTTTTTGCTGGTGAAGTGGAAGGTGGATGAGGAAAAGTAGAAGATGATGGGATCGAGGCAGGTGTTGAAGGTGCTAAGCAGCAAGGTGTAGTACCGCCACACAGGGCTGGCACCTTGAAAGTAGCCCACTAAATGAGAGACGTTGTATGGTATCACACAAAAGAGAAACACAGCCAGAGTGCCTAAGGCCATACCGATGGCCTTCTGCTTCTGCTTTAGGGGTATCCTGGGGCGGTTGTACAGGATCCAGATGCAGTGCAAGTAGCAGTAAACACAAGTTAAAAGGGGCACCAGGCAGAGCACAAAGAAAAGCTCCACACGCACTGGAAGGAGGACAGCCAGTTGTCGCTCAGTGAAGTACTCATAGCAGTAGGTGCCATTGGAGCCACTGTTAGCTAAGGATGGGTGATGGGCGACGATGACAGTGATACTGCAGTGGGCTGTCGAGATCAGCCAAATCAGGGCACTGATCACCACTCCATACAGAGGTCTAGACACATGTTGATAGGTGATGGGAAACGCTACAGCGAGGTAGCGTACCACGCTGACCGCCATCAGCAGCAAGGAGCTGGTGTAGATAGTGGAGAAGAAGATTAGGGAGGTGATAGAGCACAGGACTTGGGGCAGAGACCATTTCATGCCTGACGCCGCCTCGTACATCTTCAGAGGAAGGATGATCAGGAAGAGCAGGTCAGACATGGTCAGATTGAGGAGCAGGATGTTGGTTGGAATTGGTTTGCGATGGATCTTGACACTGAAGGCGTAAAGAGCCACGATGTTGGCTGGGAGGCCTATCACGAACGAAATGATGTAAACCAGGAGAATGACCTCACTCTTCACTATCATCTGCATAATGGCCCTAAAGAAAGAGCAAAGAGAGTAAACAACCATAAAAAACTATTTATATACTGTATATACACACATACAATTGATATATATACATACGTACGTACATACACACACACACACACACACACACACACACACATATATATATATATATTCAGTACATAGATGAATTTAGATGAATAGCTTTTGTGAATAATTGGTGTTATAATGGAAATAATAGAGAGGAGTAATTAAAGTAGTACACAGATTAAAAATAAACAAATAAGAAAATGCTGAAAAACACAAAGTTTTATACAATAGATATATTATACCAAAAAAATGCACAGAATTGCCAATAGAATTGTGCATTGCATTATTTATCTGCATTAGTTATGATCAGAGGTGGATTGTTGGAAATTTCGAAAGCAATGATCAAGACTGACTTCTTGAAAGTGTGTAACTAAAATGGATGATGTAATCATATCTACTTACCTCGATTCAGAGGGTTTATTTTCAAAAATGGTTTTAAAAAGAAAACTACCAAAGCTCTTTGTTGTTTGTCGCTGCTCTCTTCATCCAACACAACCAGATGTTGAGGTGTGATTTTTTTGTTGAGACAGGCTGACGCATATGCGAAGTCCTTCACTGCAAATCTTAGTGGTTACCTACAGTGAAACGCTCCTGCTTCTAGTTTCCGCTAAGCATCCAGTTTACATTTCGTGGTTAATATTTACTGAAATGCAAAGCAGCAGCAATGTGGACGATATACATAACTGTAATAACCTTTTCTGGACACCTGATTTGTATTCTGTTGCTCAGTGTCAGTTTTGATGTGGGTGTCCCCTTCCTGTCCCCGCACTTTATTTGCATGGCTTATCAGTATACCAGGAAATTAAATGCACCTCCCACTTAATTCACTGAAAGGCAGCTACTGACAGGAGAAAGCAGCAGTGGAAAATGTCAGAAAATTACTTTTATTTACAAAGGCTTGTGCAATGAACAGAAGGGGAAAAAAACACTAAAGCATTAACACAGCATGTGCAGAGAATAATCATTATCCACAGTGATGTAGAGCAGGCTCTGAATTGTGGCCTCCACTGTGCCTTCTGAGCGTGTTTTTTTTCCAAAACTGGTCAAATAATCACAACAGAATCAACAGAAGGAGCAGCCTTAGCCCATCCAAAGTGCTTGAGTTGATATTTTTAAATGACAACATATAGGTGGAAGCATTTGCATCATTAAGCATCAATGATGTTTAGTTTTTGCACATTTGTGTACGCATTTTTGTATATTTAGTTATACAGTGTATACATGTATATAATGTATATATACATGGCTCCATCAGGACATCCAAAACTCTTTAATTGACATTTAATTGAAGAATTTTTGCTAATTCACGCAGACAGGAGAGAACAAGCTGGGAAAACTGGTGCAAACAGTACATAGTTAGAGAAACACTTTGTTGTCGTGATGTTGATCGCTTGCACTTGCACTTGAGACCATTTTATCGCCCAAGGGAGTTCGGTAGTGTGTCTGTGTGTGTTGTTTACGTACCCCCAAGTGGAAATGTGGCTAGAGCTGCAACTCACAGTGTGGACTGTGTACACAATGAACTACAGCGTTCTCCAGGCGCACCTGTGTTCGTTATGGGCGACTTTAACCACTGCAAATTGGAGCTTGCACTCCCATGGGTTCGAACAATAAGTCAGGTGCTGCACACGCGACAAAAGAACTCTCAATAAGTGCTACGGTAATATCAGCAATGCATACGTCGCCAAACCCAAACCTCCTCTGACCAACTCGTTTTCTATGACGCCGAATATCAATGTGACCATAGAGACAATCAAAGATTATATTAACTACTACATGGACAGTGTTCTCAACAAAAGGGAAATTGTGGTCTATCCAAACAATAAGCCCTACGTAACTAAAGACATTAAAGACTGCATTACCTAATAAAGATAACGCTGGGTTGAAAGTGGTACAAAAGCAACTAAATCATTACTGAGGGAAGCCAGAAATCCCCAAAGCGACCTATCTGAGAGTCACTTTTCAAATATGGACTCCAAAAAACTCTGGGACTCAATAAAGACAATCGCAAATATTCTACCTAACAAAGCGAACATAACTACCTCTGACGACCATAAGAAGGCTAATGCCTTTTTTTCTCAGATTTCAAACACAGGATTTTACTAATGAGTATATGAGAGTCCTAGACTCATTAAGCAATGATATTAACGTAAGGCATATGGTAGACTATAGTCAAAGGTACGTTCATTATTCCAGCAGGTACGCACAGGAAGGCTATGGGCCTGGGTGGGATCTCCGCCTGCCTCTTAAAAACATGTGTGGCGGAGCTCGTCCCAGCCTGGTGTCCTATCTTTCAACGGTCACTGGACTCCCATACTGGTCCAGCTCTCTGGAAAAAAAACGGCCACAACCCAAGTCCCCAAAAAGCCTTTTCCTGCAGAAGACAATCTAGCTCTGACACCAATGTTTCGAGAAGTATACAGTGTCTCTTTTACAAACTCTGATAAATCAAAAATTAGATCCCTAGCAGTTTGCCTATAAACACTGCAGAAGCACAGATGATGCTATAAGTATCACCCACTTCATCCTAAAGCATCTTGAGGATGCTATATGCACAACATGTGCGTCTAATTTTTATCGATTTTAGTTCAGCGTTCAATACAATACAGCCCCTTTTACTACTAGAAACACTGAAGAACATGGGTGTTAGCTCTTTTATTATTAAATGGTATGGTAATCTGACAGTTCCATTAAAGTCCAAGTTGGGCGTCTATTCAAAACTGCAATGAAGATTGTAGGTCGCCCAGACCAGGGCTACATGTAGTCTCTCTATGAAAAGTCAGTGCTCAGGGTGGTTTGGTATGCAAAATGTGAGTCACTCAAGTGACTCTAGTGAACCAGATCACTTTAGTGAGTGACTCAGATTAACCTGAATCCATGAAATGAACTGGATTTACCAACTCTAGTCTGGATCAGCGTTGTTCAGGTTGTATGTGACTTCCGCGGTGCCTCGAAGGGCGTGCTCTGCTGTCATTAGCCGCGATCCCGGGTCAGCGCTACCTGATTGGTTTAAACATCCGAGGCAGCAACGCGAATCAATATTTTTGTGAAGGGAACATTTTGGCGATCGTAAAATGTAACGAGATTCATTTTTAGAAATGTAGTGAATTAGAAAGTACAAATAACAGCTTCAAAATGTTGTGGAGTAAAAGTCAAAAGTATGCTTCATCATTTTTACTTAAGTAAAGTACAGATACGTAAAAAAAAATACTTAAGTACAGTAACGAAGTATTTGTACTTCACCACTGTACACAACAACCTACACAGTTCTATCATGCCTTAACTTGAGCACAGCAATATCCCATTGGTCAACTCTAATTATACAAGATGTGGATAACAGATACACCGCAAATATTCTGCATCACGCCATTAGGAAAAAAACACGAGAAAAAAATATTCAGGACAACAACAGTAAACACTTACTTTTTTTCACAAACCAATACACAGCATCACTTGTTAGGATTCAGGAGGCAGGTTACAGGTTCAGTTGGCAGAAGAGTGTGTGCTGCTCCCGATCAACGCACAATGCGAAAAAGAAACTTAACTTGTACCGTGGCTCTTAAAGGGGCAGGAACTGTCACGAGTGTTAACCTTTCCTGCTCCACTTCCGATCGTGATCAAAGAGCGCTGGGGGACATCTCTGTCTTCCAGGGTCGACGTCTTGAGGTTAACTCCCTTATTTAAGCAGCAGTGGAAGCACTGGACGAGATGGCTTGAGAAGTAGCAGAGTTTTATTTGGAATGATCAGGCTGTGCCCGGCGTGGCTCAGATTATTCATATACAGTATATTCATTCCCTTCCCCTCGCTCACCCTCACTCGACCACACACACCGCATACGCACCAACACGTCACACACACACACTGCCCATTTCTTAAGGGTGCCGCACCACTCTCATAACACTACCCCCACTCTGGATGGACGTTATCCCAGAATTCCAATCCAGCACAAACAGTCCAAAAAATTTTAAATCACAGCAAACAGAATCATTATTTTATTTTATTTTTCTGGTAAAAATGCAGATTAGCCATACAACAAAGATCATTTGTTTCCTCTGTGATTTCCTACATTGCTGAACATCTTAACTGTGACCAATCTATGCAAACATAACATGTAAAAGCATAACATACCACCTCACATCCAGTTGTCATTAATGAGAGATGGCGAAAATAAAAAGTGTCCAATGTCACTAAAAAGAGGGACTGAGTACTTATTAAGGGGGTTACAAAAATCATCCTGAGACGGCATTAACATTACTGGGTATAACATCGCTTCATAACAGAAAATAGCACAGATACAGTGTGTAATAATTAGCTGCCACTTCACTTTTTTATATAATTAAACATTTAAAAAAAACCTTTTGGCTTGAATAGCACTAACAGCCACCAACAGCTTAACGTTTGGAAATAGTCTCTTTTTTAACTCCTTAACTGTCCATGAACTCTTATGGTCAATGAGCCAACCACCTCACCAAACTTGGCTGGTGGTCTCTGCCTGCAGCCCGACCTTTGAGAGTGCCGGTTTGGCTGGTGTAGTGCTGCCACACTATCCCCACTATCCCGAGTGTCCTTAGGAGCTGGATGGTCCAGGTAAGGAGAGGCGGAGGGTTGTGGAGTTGCGGCTGCAGGAAAGTCCACTGCTGGGCCTGATGGGACAAAACTGGAGGCTCCCTCAACATTAGTGGTGGAAACAGTTGTGATAGACCCAGTCTAGAGTCCATGAGATCTTTGTCCAAGACCGGGGTGAACCCAGTCGCACTGTACTTTGTTGCTCCGTACGTCATCATGGCGTAGGGAATCATGGGGTCCCAATCCCAATGACAATGACGCTCTGCTGTGGTGGCCAGGATCTTTTGCAGAGTGGTGTTTGAAGGATTATTTCGATCAGCACACGCCTGCACTCATATTCCAGACATAACGATTAGATTGCATGACACATAGACACGTATAGAAACTTCTGTCTACACAAACACATTGTGGCACATGACTATAATGCAACTGTATCATCATTATGGCTGCTTGCTGCACAAACCATTGGAACAGTACTCAGTACTTGAAGGCAAAAAAAAATCATTTGTTAAAAAAAACAAAATTAAACAATTTTTTTGATAGGCAAACATGGGGAAGAAAAAAGCTGCAAAACAAGATGATAGCAGGATGATACGGAGCCTGTCTAGTGACATGGGTGGGAAAAAAATATTCTGTGGCCACGGAATTTTTTTTCTACCCATGTCACCGGACAGGATGCAGATGCATTAGATAAAAAGAAAAAACAAGAAACTGGAAAAGGTATTTGCTACAAAAGATAATACACACAATACAAGCTTGCTGTGCAGTGTAAGGACAAAAGTTTTATCTAAGACAAAGCTTTGGCTTCACACAACATAACTTGTGGTCTTCTTCATCCAGCCAGATCTCAGGAGGACTGAAGCAAATCCATAATCTTTTTCTTGAGCTCCATGGCTTTCTCTGCGTTGCCTCCTTTCTTCGCCTGTTCTCCTGCCACTTGGAGTCCCTTGAGCACCGACTGGAGGGCATCTGCATTCTTTATTGAGTCCATCTGGTCCCTGTCGACACGGATCTCCTCGACCCAGTCCAGGTAGGCCTGAAGTAATCCGAGGTCATCCACAAAGTTAGCAATAATCTTGAGTTCAGGGCGACTTCGGCCAAGCTCCCTCAGCCTCTTCCTCCCCACCTTTCCAATGTCATTCCCAACAATGCTGTTAGAGGAGAAAAATAACAAGGTCAGAGCTGTTTTAATTCGAACAAGAACTCACACTAGATGGCAGTGTATTCACATGTTACGTCACTGATACCACTGAGCAAGAGGTTGCTGGGTCTTCAACTTACGTCAGCGTCTTCAGAGAGGTGTTTTTGCTAAGGCAGTTGACAATGTTTTCTGTTCCTCTCTCTGTGATGCCCGTGATGTCCAGATAGAGTTCCTCCACGGTGGTGTTGTGCTCCAGAGCAGCCCACAGCTCCAGAACCCCCTCTGGACCCAGGTTATTGCCACACATACTGTAGAAATGTATTGTGATTGCAAAGTTTTATGTGTATCTACAGGTTGTGAACTAATGAGAAACATTAGTTAAGACTTAATAAAACCCTTAAGAAATAGTCTTGTCATCTCAAATAGGCAAGTGTCAAGTTTCAGCAAAACATATATTTAGAGAATTGGTTAATTACCTATTCATTTTTGGCCACTTATCAGAGTCCAGGTAAAATATTTAAAAATTAAAAATAAAAAAAATTAAATATCCATTATGCATCCGTGAAAACTGTATTAAATTGCACTGACAGTGATTTTAACATAATCCATGAGTTAGAATAAAATGGTTAATGTTGATGTCCTGGCAGTTTTAATAAATGTTCTGTAATGACTTACAAGAGCTTCTTCACTTGGCAGTTCTCCGACCTCAGAATCTTTGACTCCAGTATTGCTGCTTGTCTGTCCAGGCAGTTGTATCTCAAACTGTTGGAAAATTGGAAAAAAGAATTGGAAAAAAGAAAAAAGAAAAGGAAAAAAGTTAATGTTGTTTGTGGCAGTCAATTAATTTCTTCTTTAAAATGAATATTAGCGTAAGACCCCTATTAAACACAAGACTGGGAAAGTGGAACTTTCACACAGACACCAAAGAAAGGCTTCACATATCGAGTGGAGGCTGTTTTCAAAACCTGGAATTAAAATGCTTATAATGTTTGTAAATCTCAGCGACTCACTAGAGAGATTCACAGCGATGTAGGATCGGTTCCAGTCTGATTAGTCCTCTGTTCCCAATGTTGGAGTAGCCCATGTTGAGCTCCTGCAGCTTGTGTTGGGAGAACTGTAGCACGTATTGCATCGCTGCACAGTCCACAACATTCAGCTTCATTTTAAACAGGCTGAGTCTGCTGATGTGTGGTGCTGCGAGGCTGGTGGCTTCCTCTCTGTGAAATTCCATCAGGCAGTGGAGCAGATTCAGAGTTGCCTGGTTTTCCAGCTTCTTGTTCTTCAGCTGATCTTGAAACCAGAAGCCCAGCCGGGTGGGAATATCACCCTCCTGCTCCATGGGGGAAACAACAAGGCCAGTCAACTGACCTGCAAACCTGGCTCTTAGCATTCCCATGAAGAAGCGTGTGAACATCTGGAGGCTTTCCAGCTTGTCCTTTGTGAGATCTGAGTTTTGCAATAGTGCAGCAGTGGGGGATGGCGGACGTCTCCCGAAACACCAGAAGTCCAGAGCGTGGATTATGTCCTCCTGGCTAAAGAGGTTGATCACGCAGTATAGAGCAGCCAGATGTTCTTGAATGGTCAAGTGGAAGAAAGAAAACATATCCACTGTTTCCTCTTTGAGAGGATGGAGGATGTGGCAGAGAAAGGTGCTGTGAACATCATTAGGCATAACACCGTACTTCTCCAGATCTGCTCTGTCAAACAGTATCTTCTTCTGTAGGAGGTTTTCATAAGCCAGTTTCCCCAGGCTTGTCAGTTGTTGCTTTGCCAGTGCGAGAACCTCGGACCTTGGCGTGCTTCTGTCTGCACTCCCCCTCAGTCCATGGTGCTTGATGGCTGTAAACAGGTAGCAGAAGTAAACCTCGCTGACAGTTCGGGGCGGGTTCAGCTCCAGAGATTTCGAGTCACTGTCCTCTTGAGTCCCCGAGGAGAAGAACTCAGCCATAGCGGTACAGATGATGTAGCAATAAAGGGGGATGAAGGACAACACAAAGAGGTTGTCATTGTTCAGTATGTAATCGTAGACTTTTTCAGCAATTTCTCTGTCTTTGTAGAACTTGGTTGTGTATTCCTTCACTTGGTCTTCCTCAAAGCCCAACACCACACAACATCTCTGGAAGAAGCGCTTGGGAGCTTGGGTAGATGGTCTTGTTGTGAGAATGACCGTTGCCTCTGGGAGAAAGCTTCCCTTGATTAAAGCCACCATCAGCTCTGACACTGACACCTTCGATGTAAGGCCAATGTTTCTGCCGGGACTATCCCAGTCCAAGGAGAGTTTGAACTCATCTAATCCATCTAAGATGAAGAGCAAAGAGCCCGGCGACGTGAAAAGGACTGGCAAAGCCTTCTTCAGGTGCTTGAACCGTTCACCAAGGAGATCCAATAAACTCAGTGGTTCATCAATCAGATTGAGCTCTCTGAAGCGCAGGTCAAAAACACAGGTGAATTCACTCATGCTCTTCCCAATCGCCCACTCGCGAACCAGCCTCTGTACTGCTATGCTCTTTCCAATACCGGCAATACCCTTCACTTTGACCCTCTTCGGGGACTTTCCTGAAGGTCCATCAGGGCTCAGTAGCTGGCACACTTGAATGCGTTGGCAGGCCTGATGGTCGTAGATGCGAGCGCGTCTTCTTGCCAGGTCAAAGTACTCGTGCTGGTTGTTGTCAACTAAGTCGTTATCTTCAGTTATAAAAAGATCGGTGTAGTGGATCTCAATGTGCGAAGCTACGTTTGAAGACACTTCCTCCCCCTCGGAGAAACTTCTCATCTTCTCGGTGTGTTTCAGAAGGGTTGTTTTATGGGCGGAAAGGTAAACTGCAGAGGTAGACAACACAAATAAAATATACTGCCAACATTTTTTTTGTAATTTTTATGAATATTTGTAAAATAAACTCAATGAATTTGTCCACTTGTGACATACCTTTGATGTTGGACATCGGGTCTTTTTTATCTGCACAGTAAACAAAACATGGGATAATTTTTTACGAGAATAGACTAATTTTGTGAAAAAAAAGGTCATGGTAAGTTACATTGTTGCCTTTATAAATCATTGCATATGTAGCCTACTGTAAGTATTTTTAGTAGGAGAAAAACACTAGAGAGGTGTATTCTAAAACGAAGTCATTGATTAAAAATAATATGTATATTCATACCCTCATCGACATCGGGAGTCTTGGTGGATCCTTTGCTCTTTATTTTGAGAAGTTTAGCAATTAGGCCTTTCTGCTTCACATCTGTGGATACCCCAGGGTTCAAACAGTAAATAAAACATGATATATGCCGCACAAAAATACCTGGTGTTGTCTCTCTTTTGTATTTTTAGTACCACGCACTTAAGAACAGAGAAGAGATTGTTTTTCTTGAGCCTTTTCACACTCGCATCTAAATGGGGCTGTAGCTGGACGCTGTTAAACCCAGTGCTTTTATGATTACAATGACAATATTAACATGCTCATGTTTCGAAGCTATGGTGATCACCATCTTCATCAACTTAGCATGGAAGCTATACTGATTCACCTTATTTAGGCCAAACTGTCATTAACACAGCATTTTCACCCAAGTTCTAGACAAAAATTCCCTGAACTTTTTCGTCTGACAGTGAGACTAGATGAAAAGTTTGGAGTCAGTTCATCCGGGGGATGAAAATAAATCTCTACATCCAATTTCACAGCGATTCACCCGGCAGTTGTCAAGACTGTCAAAGTTAGAAGAAAGTACTTTGAAAGACTTTTCAGTTGATTGAACCCTGTTATAATCTCACACCTCAGCTGGTCAGGCTAGAAAACACTACGTCTGGAAGTTTTCTGTCTTCCCCTTTGTGCTTTTTAAGCATAATTCTTCTTCTTTTACATTCAGTGCATCTGTGAATTATCTTCAACATTTATCACTGGTACACTGAAGCAACCTCACCTTTTGGTTTGACAGGCGAAGCCTCAGGGTTGCTGCAGTGTTTCTCTAGCCAGGCGTGCAGATCTGCGCAATAATAATCCTGCACCTGCTTCAGCTCCAGCAGGAACTTCTGGCTGCTCTCCTCCGTGGCACAAACTGTCTGTAGAGTCTGGACCACAGCATTGGTGGTTGACCTCTCCAGCAGTGACATGTATTGCTGGGAGGAAAGCACCTTAGCATCATGCAGCCTACGTAGCAGGGGTTCCGGGTGGTCGCACGTCCACTTCACCAGCAGGTCCCTCTGAGACCGAAGCAGCTGCCGAGCTGAAGCCATGACTAGACTATCAGGACGCAACAAGTAAAGACAAGCTTTGGTTTCCACCCTCTGGTTTACAGAGCACAGTGACACTTTTCAGGTTTCATACATACTGTGCAAACTGCAGTACGGAAAACAGGTCATTCTGCACAAGCACCACTGTGCACACAGGTCAGAATGCTTACCTCGTCAAAACGCGTTGGCTTTATGTTCTGTCGCTGTCCCTCGTCTCCTCTTCGGCCATTGCAGTTGTGAGTTTTGGCACGAAAGCTGTTTGTTTTCTGCGTTAAGGTGCAGGGTGGTGACTTCGGCGGCAATTCAAGCAGGTCCATAGTTCATGCTGTTCACGCCTCTGTGTCCTGGTAACGAGATAACAGGTGGCAGTGGATGAAGTAATGGGGCAAGTGTGAACAATGAAGTTTTTGAAGTTTTTTTTTTATCATATCTCTTTACACATTGGCTTTCATCTCTTTATATTAATGTGATAACCGACTAACTTAGGCCGATGTTTGTTGGTTATTGTAAATGATTATCAGGCAGAAGAAGTTAATCATTGATTTTTTTTTATTTCACTTCATGTGGGGCTTTCATTGCTGTGACTGTTGTGACACTGCAGGAGTTTTAGTTCAGATGATCTGTGTAGACGGGGAATCGGACAGAGACAAACACATTTAGCTGCTGTGGCCTTTGAGGAAATGGCTTGGCAGCATGAGCGTGACTCACCCACTGTCATGTGTCGTCTCACAAATACTTGCTGAGGTTTTTCTTTCCCTTGCAAACTAGTCTCCTTTAAAAATGTTAACCAAGTTATAAATGTATTGTTTATCGATGATCAGAAGGACGTGTCTGCCATCAGAAGTCAGCTCAAAGAAATGAAGTGGACAAATATATAAACTTAACACTGGAAGTTTAAGAGGTGGCATCAAAATGAAGTCACTGCAGCAGGAGCACGATGAGATGATTCCACTTCCCCCTCTTTGTCCATATGCTCATCCTTCCCTGTGTCTGTGCTGGCAGAGCATGGTCGCAGTCATGCATGTGGACACTGTCTTTCTTGTGTGTCCCCTGATGTTTGGTGAGTAATTTATTGCCTTAATAGAATTTCTGCATGAGTGTAATGCACATTTATTGTTCTCTCTCAGGTATACTGTTGTGTTATGACATTTTGACTGATAGCACTATTATAATTATTTTATATATATATATATATACACAGTATATATATAAGAATACTTTTCTGTTTCTTTAAAAATGTACAAGCTGAAGTTTTTCCTCATTGAAGATAAGATAATGATAGTTTTGTAATATATTTGCATATTTTAAAGACAATTCAAATGTTATTATGTGACTACACAATATCCACAGAAAGAAAAACGTAGCAGTAGCACATTAGTTCCAGACCCCAAAGTGCAGTTGCCCTGTTCCCTTTTCTAAATATATATCTGTTGCAAAATGTTTGTGGGTCACATTTTGCATTTGCAAACAGTGCAGTGAAAAACAACAATGGCAGTCCAGTGTTTACTGAAATGTGTGAACGCTCAGCTCAAAGGATTTGTATGGATTTTCTTTCTTCTGTCACATTTAAACATTTGTATTGTGGAAAATGTCAATTTGCTTCACCGCGCTCAAATTCTAACTTGTGTCACATCATCAACTGGGAGAGACAAACATGTTTTGATAATAAAAAAATTCATTCTTTCTAATTGAAACCTAGAATTCAATTAAAATTGAAATTCGGATCAGGTTTGGTGAATGATTTTCTTTTCTCCATCACCACAGCAGCCTTGTGGAGGGGGGTCCGGTCTTTCTCCCCTGTGCCCACAGTCCCTGACCGTGTCCAAGCTCTGGTGGGGTCTTGCGTGGTGATTCCCTGCTCCTTCACTCCTCCAGCACCTCACCCTCTCAAGGGGAGGAAGGAGCGGGTGCACGTCCGGCTGAGGTTCAGAGGCGGTGGCCATTTATTCCCACTTCCGAGCACCGCCTTCAACAGCGAGAGCAGGGATCAAGTGAGCAGGGATTTCCAAGGCCGCACGTCCCTGTTTGGCCAAATGACAGATGGGGACTGCTCGGTGAAGATAGAAAGGGTCACGCAGGACGACTCGCGCGTGTTTGAGATCTCTCTGAAAAGAGGCGATGACCTACTCTGGGGGAAATCACAGAGATTCAGTCTGGATGTGGTTGGTGAGTACTGCACATCTCCGTCTCAGACCAGATCTTGTGACTACGCAGGCTGTAAGACTTAAGAAGTAGAGTCATCCAGATAAATGGGGATTCAAACCGAGAACCTTCTTGCTGTAAAGATCATGTGCTAACCGCAAAATCTAGGACACTAGATGATGCACTGATGTCAATGATTGATGGAGGTTCTCCTCTCTGGCAGACGCTCCGGAGGCTCCGATCATTAGTGGGATGTTGGCAGCCACAGAAGGGCAGCTGGTCACCTTGAACTGCTCCGTCAGGTATCACTGCCCTTCCAGACCTCCTGCCCTGCAGTGGAGCTGGGAGAGAGGAGCCCAGCTGAACAGCACTGACGTCGAGGAGGTACGGACCGTCTCCCCAGAGCCTCACAGGCTGATGCTACTCGCCCCTCTGTCCATTACGGTGACACACCAGGTGAAACCAAGGGTCAGATGTGAGGTCACCTACCCAGGAGCCAAGCCTGTGGCCACGTCGAAGGATCTCCATGTGACATGTAAGTTGTGACACAGTTTGAGTAGTATTTGTGTGCATCTTGGTTTATTTTACACAAAAAAAACTCTTTTTTTTTCACACTATAGTTCCACCGAAAGACGTGAAGGTTCAAGTCCAGTCCTTCACAGTGAGGGAGGGAGGCAACGCCTTGCTGGTCTGCTCATGTAAAGCCGACCCCCCGGTGTCGGACTACCGCTGGTCCTACACACAACACGGCCGTACGGTGCACATCCATCAGCGCACACACGCAGTACGGGTGTACAACGTGACCCGAGATATGAGGGTCCGCTGCTCGGCACAGAACCTGATTGGTCGAGGGGAGTCCAGGCCCACCCCATTGAACGTACAATGTAATCCTGTTTCCATTAGCCACGTATGTATATACAGGGGGTCCTCGAGTTACGTCGGTCGCGAGTTACGTCGTTTTAGTGGTTATGACACATCTCCCGTGAACTTCCTTGTTTCGGCTTAAGCGGTTTGCCCCGTAAATACGTACAGACTACGCACGGGAACTAGTTGGTGAGCGCTCTCTCTGTCTCTCTGCCGCTGCCCCCCCGCGCCAGCCGGTAAGGAGATGCACACGGACACAGATGCGTTCGGGATCGTGGCAATACCGTAGGTTTATTCACAACACAGGGTCTACACGGCAGAAATCTAAAGGAAATGCTCATTATACTCACGATATCAACCCCTACTGTGACAAAAGGCAATTCACCATAGTAAACTCTTATTGTAGGGTGGTGTTATAGTGATATCTAGTGGCACAACTTTGTAACTACCTTACCTATGAATGTATGTTCCGACTTACGTCGAAATTCGACACATTCTCAGGAACGGATCTCTGTCGTAACTCGAGGACCCCCTGTATATGTTTTTTGATTAAGTTTCTATTTTTCTTGCAATTTTAGTTCAAACATCAACAATACTTTTACTAAAATTCTCATCCAACGCTTTCTACAAGAGTAAATAAGCATATTTACCAAACTGGTGACTGTTGTCATATTTTCTCATCTTCACTCTCCTCCAGATAAACCGGCCATCATCAGAGTCTCCTCCAGCTGCTCAGTGGAGGAGTTTGCGCTGCTGTGCAGCTGCTCAGTTGACTCCAACCCCAAACCTGCGGTGACCTGGAGCATCAATGGGACTGTCCCAACTCGTGATTACAACATGTCAGTGGCATTGGACCTTCACATGTTAACAGCTACTCTGAGGGGCCACATGGACAAACCACTGAGGGTGATCTGCTTTGCGTTCAACGCTCTGGGCAACGACTCCCTGGTTTTGCTGCATGGAGCAGAAGGTTTGTTCAAAGCAACGAAGACAACATGTCTCGCGCTTGTTTATATGCTCTGAAGTCTTTGCAGTGTCCCTGCAGCTTGATAACATAGATCAAGGTGATTTGCTGAAGAATAAATGGGGAAGTGCTGCAATGAAAACTTTATGTTCTTGTACATTTTTTGAATTATAAGTGCATCTTTATCTCGGAATGAGTGACAGCAATATGTCTGAAATTACCAAGTGTAAGCCATAATAATAATAATCCATGTTGTAAAGGGAAATTAGTCCACTCTCTTTCTCCATTGACAGCGACAGCACCTTTGTGGTGGATGGTGATACCTGCCGTGACCATCTGCTTGGTCATATTCCTTCTGTCGCTTATTTTCTACTGCTGCCGAAAGCGAGCCGGCAGGAAGTATGTGAATCGTGCCGACCTTTTTAATGTTCACTGATATTTTCAGTGACGTTTCACATAACACAACACTTTTCCTGCTCCTCATAGAGACGTCCTGAGCCAACATCCAGCTGTTTACCCTGAAGGAGTGGGCATTTATCAGGACAGGATGCCCCTCTATATCAACTGCACCGAAGTGACCCATATCTACACCAACGGCAGCTACCAGCTCGTGTACCAGAACTGCACGCCTCTTTTTGTCCACAATAACCAGGTATTACATTAACTTCATTCCAGGGTGAAGGTCGAGCAAGAACATTGCATGAACTAAATCTCTCAATTCATGAATCTGAGTTCTTCTGTCTTCTTTTTCAGATTCGTCCGATGGGCAGACGAGGTGGGGAGAGGCGAAGAGGAGGAGAGGGAGCGCGTGGAGACAGAAGAGGAGCTGCTTTAGGGGCCAGAAGCACCAGAGATGTGCAGAGTGCTGCTGTGGCTGATGCAGAAACAGCCATTTACCTGGAGATCCTCTGACTCTCATTATTCACCTGTTACACTGAAACTCACATTAGACCTCATTCTCTTACTAATAGAAATCCATATAGATATGCTGCTCTGAGGTTGTCGTATACAGTCTACATGTCCTCAGCGTTTCAAAGTCATGTACTGTGATCCCTGGCGTAGCTAGTGCCTCACTATCTCTCCCGTATTGAACAATTCCTGTCTCTATGATTGTTGACCTGTGACCTCCCCTCTGTGTTTTTTTATATAAAATATGAAAAAGTGTAATAAATGGAGGTATTTCATCATTTCATCTTGTGGATCGTCTGTGAATAATTAGAAGAAGAAGAAAGAAGAAAATCCTTTTTTTGGTCCCACAATAGGACATTTTGCAATTATATTATATTATATTATATTATATTATATTATATTATATTATATTATATTATATTATATTATATTATATTATATTATATTATATTATATTATATTATATTATATTATATTATATTATATTATATTATATTATATTATATTATATTATATTATATTATATTATATTATATTATATTATATTATATTATATTATATTATATTATATTATATTATATTATATTATATTATATTATATTATATTAAGATGAAGGGGTTCGATCTGCGTTACTGTTAAACTGTATAAAAACCTTTACTGGGTGTAGTACATATTAAGAACTGTAGATGGCGACATCACCCAATAATGCAGTCGGTTAATTTTATAGAAGAAGAAAAGGAACCCGCTCATTGGACGAACAACTCTGTTGCGTCACGACACTACACCGTCCAGGCATTTGGTGGGAAAATGATTTTGCTACTCTGCACATTTACCTTAAGATTAGAAATATTAATGTGTATTTCCGATATCTGATGTAACGTGAGCGTGAATGGCTATGTGTCGAGTACACAATTGTCCGACAGATTCCTTCACCGCAGCAGCTAGGTTATGTTAAATCCACCGGGCTAATCGGGAAAAGTTCATTCAGCCTATTGTTTGCTAGCGTGCTAACCACGTAAGCTAACGCTCTGTCACTGAATAGAAATTATATTTCCTGATCATCGGAGCTAAACTCCCCAGCACTGAGACGACGTTGTTTTTCGTGTTTTGTTAGCGCCCAAGGGCGTTGTGTGTTTATTTACATCCACACCTGCTGGTTAGTGTGTAGCCAGTGAGGAATCAACACCAGGATGCCAGAAATCAAGATCAAGCACGTCGTGTCTTGCAGCACCGAGGACACTGTAAGTCCATATTCTGTCACTTGCACTGTATTTGTTCAACGTGTAAAAAGCTGTTATCGGTTTTTAACTTTAATGTTCCCGAGTGTAAACTGCCCTTTAACTAACCGGTTGTTATCATGTATGTAACAGACCCACAAAGCAGACAACCTGCTGAGCTCTGATACCTACAGAAAGTGGAAAGCAGCAAAACCTGGGGAAAAGCAGACATCAGTCATTCTGCAGGTTTGTTCCTGCCCCCTCACTCCCATCTGTTGTTGTGTTTTTGTTCTGTCAATAGGTCCTGTATAGCCTGACGATATGATTTAATTTAAAGCTGTGGTAGTTACTGAATAGTTTTACTTACATGTTTGTGTTGGGTACTGTAGACACTAATGTCATTTCATATGGTTCATATGGAGACCCTGAAACGTTTGCACTAAAATTGATGTTAAATCTTAAATTTCATTTTTGTTATGCACATAGACAGTAAAATTAGTAATATCCTTGTTGTAGACATTGTTGTACACATACCACTTGCGAAGTATTGACATAATATGATACATATGTAAGAGAATTCACACATGTAAACAACTGAATAACTGTTGGTTTTCTATGATTATTTGACTGGTTTGACTGTCAGTTGTATTGTATTGTAGTACTATTAAAGTATTGTAGACGTATTAAAATGGGTTAAATCCCTGATGTGAAGTTTACTTGGGCTTAAAGATGATTTTCTGTATCAAATACTGTATATAACCCGATGATTCAGCTAATTTAGTCTTAATCACAGACTCACTATCCCCCCAACCTTACTTCATTTTTAAACTGGTGCTGTTTTTTTCTTCTCTTAGTTTGAGAAGGAGGAACAGGTGCACAGCATTGACATAGGAAATGAGGGCTCAGCTTTCATTGAGGTGCTAGTTGGCAATTCCTCTGCTTCCAGAGACCAGGACTATGAGGTAAAACCACAAACCAATTAAATTAGATTACTTCTAATCTCAGCTGCTATTTGCTCTAACACTATTTCTTTTTTTCTCTTTTACATTAATCTCTGCTTTAGGTGCTTCTGGTTACATCTTCCTTCATGTCCCCGACAGAGAGCCGCAATGGCACTAATATGAACCGTGTCCGTTTCTTTGGGCCCAATCAGCTGCAAAAGAGCTCGGCGCAGGAGAAGTGGGACAGAGTAAAAATTGTGTGTAGCCAGCCATACAGCAAGGTAATGAGCCCTTCAATTAAAATGATGTCATGTCAGATGTCAGTTGTAAACCAGCATATTTAACTATAAGATGAATTTGTCTTTGCAGAATATAGCGTATGGATTGGCTTTTGTAACATTCCATTCACCACCTGACAAAAATGATCCTCCTCCAACAACTTCCCCGGTAAGTAACACAATGCCTAAGGCTAAAACACCATGTTTTAGAAGATTTGTTAGAGGTTTTTGCTGTTCAGAAAGAAAGAGCACTTCAGTCAGTCTTTCCATCACCCCCTCTGGTCCTAGACGTTCTGTTCTTTGCTTCTGTTAGAAAGTAACAAAGCTGGGCCAGTTCAGAGTGAAGGATGAGTCTCCTTCATCTGGGTCCAGTCTTCAGCCTGGCAGTCTTTTCTTCAGTCGAGAGAGTGCAGCAAAATCCAGTCCTTCACTCAAAGGTAAATCCTTTTATTTCGAAGTTAACAGCTGCCCAAATCTAATTAAATTCTTACCAGCCCTTGATTTGAAGGTTTAATAAAAATCAAAGAGAGAACTAATTAGGTTTTATTTTAAGCTTCTGAAGTACCAAGGTGATTTCAAAGACACTCGTTATTATCACACCACTTTGTGTTCCCTCACCAGCACTCTGCACTTTGTCTCCTCAGTGTCTCCCCAGAGTGAAAAGTTGAGTTATGCTGCAGCTGCCCTGCAGTCTGTTGGCACCTCCCAATCATCTGCCCAAGCTTCCTCCTCCATCTCTGCCTCACCACAGGTATAAAACATCACTTTTGCTTCCCCACTGAAGACAAAAATCTTAGGATATATATGAAGAATCATTTAATGCTTGTCAGTGTAAACATTTCTCACGATGGCCACTGATTTATATTCCAACAAGGCCCTGAGGTACGCCCAAGCAGTTATCAACCACAAAAAAATGTACTTTTTCCTTGTAATTCTGCCTGTGCAACAGGAATATGTCTCTTTGTGTCTGAGCTCATTATGTCTCACTTTTTGTCCAAAAACACTTTGATTGATCAAATCCAATAAACCTAAAAAAAAGCTTTAAACGTTCCTCTGTCTGGCACAAATAATGCGTCTCCACAGGAAAAAGAAAGCAGGAGTGGCAGCACCCACGGGGGAAGGACAGAATGTCAATATCAGCAACTCTGTCTTTTGAAACGAAAAAATAAATACAAATAGATCTATTTGTGTTAACAGTACAAATATATTTCCATGCATTGAAAAGAAGTCACGTCAGTTATCACACTGACTGCAGCTCTGTTTCCAATTTTCTGTTGTAATTATTTTTGCAAACATTTTGTGAAGGTTGTAAAGGCAGGATAATTGGCAGGACAATTGTTTTCGCTCTCTGAAGAGACATTTAATTTCAGATAGTTTAGTTGTGGCGAATAAGGATGGGGCTCTTTTACTCTGGTCACACTTCCAACAAGGTTTAACATAAAAACATTTTTTGTGCTTGATTTGGGAAAGTAAGTAAGTTGGACAAAATGAACAGAACAACACATGGCATTTGAGCTTGTGCTACCTTATGAACCGAATGGAGGGGTGGGGGGGTGGCATAAAAGTCTCTCAACCCTGAAAATATACAGTTATGGTAGTCCACAGTCATTCTGGTACATTGTTTATGCCAGCTTGAAGCATGAAACGGTTTTGATTTTTAATTTCTTACATGAATTGTTTCCTCATAGCCGCCGGCCAAACGGAAATTTGAGTTTAGCAAAGAGCGGCAGTCTGCCCCTGGCCCTCCTCCTTCAAAGAAACTAAGTCCAGCTGTCTCACCGGAGGGCAAAGCTGCAACTCCCAAAAACAAGCCCAGCCCAGCGAACACGTCCAGCCCCAGTTCTGTGAAAGGTAATGCCTTACTTTTAGTCTCGGCATATGTTTTATTTCCTTGCTGGAGCCTTGACTCTGTGATTTGTGTCGTCAGGTCCTTTGGCACAAGGGTCCTCTGACAAAAAGAGGGAGAGTCAGTCCAAACCCAAACCCAAACAACAGAAAGCCAAATCCCAGGACACGCAGCAGGTCCCTCTCAATCGGATCATGGAGGGGGTGGTGTTTGTCCTTAGTGGGTTTCAAAACCCATTCAGAGGGGAGCTGCGGGAAAAGGCTCTAGATATGGGGGCAAAGTACCGGCCCGACTGGACGCCTGACTCCACACACTTAATGTAAGTATCTGACAGTAGTCGAAAAGGGACATGTGTGAAAACTCCATGCTTATATTGTGCGCACTTTTGCCTTTAGCATCATCTACATACCAAACATAGATTATGTTTGGTATATTTTATGTGTAGTTTTAAACACCCACAGTAGTCAAGCATTTCATGCTTCAATTCATACAAGTTAGTGCAGACGCGGATGAAAAATTCATTGCGTTTTACTTGACATTCTTGCTTCATCAGTATTCTTGACAGCTCAAACGCATGCCCTCCTCAAAAAAATGCAAGTGGATACAAGGGGACCGAATGCAAAAGAGCCAAAAGATCGATATATGGTGAAACTGCAGACCTCTAGCTGGAGATAAGATTAAAAAATGAACAGGGACACGGTAATAAAACGGCCAGCTTGGGGTAGGTTTTGATCCCCAAAACCAAATGAAAAACAACCCCTTCTGATGTTGTTTGTGCCGTTTCTCTGATGTGGTTTCATATTTCATTAGATAAAACCCGTCATGCTTTGCTTTACACCGGCAGCCAGTAATTTTTTGACCTTCATGCCCAAGCTAATGTTAACAAGCGTACAGAGTCAGTGCTGTATGGGAATGAGAGAGGAGACATTGAGATGTGGCACAAAGTGTAAATGTCACTGGAGTCGTTGGATTATCTGGAAAAGTCCTGAGTACATTATAGAAAATTAGTCCACAGGTATTGTGGCCACTGAAAAAGACCGGAAAGGTCAAGACATCATACATCTCTACACATATAACCTTTAACATAAAGTGTAAAAATGTTTTTTTAATTATACTCGTCTTAATTGATTTATAGGTTTCCTGTCATGAGAGGATTATTTATTTTGGTATCGAAACAGAACAGGATTATGTCAGAGCCCAGGTGGTAGTCTCACTAATTCAGTTTGATTGCATCTTAATCTGTGTTGTTTGATTGTTGCTCTTGTTGGCTTCTCTTAGTGATTTAATCGTCTGTGTGTGCGTGTGTTTGTGTGTCTATTTCGAACCATTTATCTCCAGCTGTGCCTTTGCTAACACCCCCAAGTACAGCCAGGTGAAGTCAGCAGGGGGCATCATTGTGCAGAAGGAATGGGTGCTGGACTGCCATAAGAGGAAGCAGAAGATCTCGTATAAACGGTAAGAGAGGATGAAAGACGAAACAAACCAGTGAGGAGAAGTGATTTTGTAGTGGTGCCGAATTGATGACGACTGGAACAGCTGGATCCAGTAACTTGTTAAAGGGCACTTGACACAGCTACATCTGATTAGTGCGTTCTCTGGAACCTCGTCGATACGCCTGCATCCCACCGTGCACACAGCAATCACACTGATTGAAGCGGCCAAAAATACACCGCTCGCAGCAGCACTGCCCACACGACAGTGTAACCTTGAGCAGCTGATGCCTGCTGTGATCGCAGCTCCACCCCAGGCAGCTCCAGCAGCTGTCTAATTATATGGCTCATTGCTGGGGGAGCTTTTGCAGCACCTATGCTGTCTGTCATTTCTCCGCTCAAGTCTCTGTCCATTGAATATTGTAGCTCTGGATGTGAATGTCAGACTGTGAAAGATCCATATTCACTGGACTTTTGTTTCACTGTACAAAGCTTTGCTTCATCGTTTAAGAAATTCCTTCATACTTTTTGCTTTTGTAACCATTGTGTCTGGCATGAGGATGAATACATTTTCAGGCTGCACACTGCCGAGGTAACCAAGGTTACTGAACTAATTAGCCTCAGGCCTCTGATCTGTTGAGACAGTTCAAATACGCTGGAGTGGCACTGTGGTAGGTATGATAGTAGCTGCAACACTATTGATTTTAATCAATCCACTTTCTGCCATACAAACATTGAATCAGTAGAAAAGTGCTACAGAAGTGTTTGATTCAATCAGACTGCCGGTGTAACCTTTGTCGAAAAAAAAAATTCTCACAAATCATCCTGTGTTATAAGAGCTGTTCATTTCTGCAGGAAGTGCATAAATCATTTTATAGCGTCAAGCGCTTGAGATCAGAGAAACTGTTAAACCAGTGGTGTGACAAATTGATATTCGATTTGAAGCCATTTTGATACCAGATTGTTCTAACACTAATTTGAAACAAAAAAAGATGGATAGTTTTTAATAGAACCTAAATTTACAACTTAGACAGAAGAAGGCTTTTTACATCATCACTGTGGATGTCATTATTTATCTTTTCCTCTTTTGTCCTTGTATTTTGCAAGACAAAATGTGAAGTAATTAAAAACGACCCTGACTGATCAGTCGATAATGTGGATAATCATGGGATTGCTGCCTGACTTGAGTTACACAACAGAAAAGAGCCTCACACCTTAATTAGTGTGTCTCTCATGTTATGATTAGTAATATTGATGGCAGTGTCATTACAAAGAGTCGTCCAGTTCCAGCCTGATGCGTCTAAATAAGACCACTTCCACAGAAATCAATTTTTGCTCGGGGTAGTCATCGCCGTCAGAAACAAGAGTATTCAGCCTGCATACAGTATGAGCGGTGTAAGGAGACTGGGGTCGTAATGGCTGTGGCGCTTATGTAAAGATTCTCGAAAAGTCCATTGAAATGAGAATTTTTGCTGTTGACGTTATTCATCCTTGTGCCGATGATCCCTTACCGCCACCCCCCGTCCCCCCAAGCTGCTCCCCCTTGTTGTTGGAGCTCGGTCCAGCTCTGCTATTGTGCAGCCTGTGCAGCTTTGATGATGTATCCTTTATTTAAAAGATGCATCTGCTATGGGTAATTAAAGGGACCACTTGCTTTGATGATGACAAGTACCCAAACAAATGGCCACACTCACACTCTAACTGTTGCCCCATCATGCACACAAACGCGTTGTCGCCAAGCAAGTGCACAGGTTTATTTGAGCCCCTGTTGTGCATATGCATGACATAGTGTATATATTAATGAGATTGTGACGCCAGATAAGTGTCTTGGATATGCTTCTTCCTCAGGCATCAACCAATCAGAGAGTGTCCAGAGACAGGCTGAAAAAGTGAAGAGCAGAAACCACTCGAGTGGCTCTACAACATCCAATTACAATAGAAGTGAATGAGTAAACAAATTTCTCATTAAAACCAAAGTTCTTTCACAGCATCCTGACGGGATTGGGAAAATGCTTGGTGTGTCGGAGCCGAAATATCTGCACAATCGCACAGTGATTAATGTATGCCGTTTAAAACGCAATCTCCTACAATAACCCAAAATGAACAAGTCCTCATCTGAAAGGTGTTTGCATCCTCAAGAGCTTTGTGCCCAACGTGTCAAAGTGTGCATAGTGAGGACATTGTTATGAAAAATGATGTCTATGTTTATTTTTTATAGTTGGGCAGATCGGGCATGTTGATCGACAAATGAAAAATTCTCCCTACTCCATTGTGTCCTTTTTCATTTTTCAATTTCCTGAGCACCGAGTTTTATGAAAGAAGAAAGCATAGGTCAGTAAAATGTCTCCCCATAGTTTGAGCAGAAAGGATAACATCTTCAGGCTGATATTGCAAATTTCAACACTTCACTCTTCGGGGCTGATAATGTTAAGGTGCTGGGTAAATAAACGGTGGCTTCAGCGGATATATGGAGAGGATGGGGAGAAATGTCACATCTTCCTGTGGGTGGGTGTGGGGAGAGGCTTTTCTAATTGGACCGCTCCCTTTTCTGCGTCTGTTGCTCATTTCCTGTATCGTTATCACCACTTTTATGAATTCTCTGTGGAGATAATCGGAATTTATTCTATATATACAGTATATCCCCCACCACTCTCCCTTAACCTTTGCCTAGTTCATTACAAATGGAGTCATAATCGGACTTGTGACAATTCACACCCTGCATCTTTTATGAATATGGTTGACTGTGTTTCAGGAGGCAAAGCGAAGGTCGTTCACTACTCGGAGATGTCAGTGTTTTCCTCGGCTCCTCCGGTTTAAACGTCAAAGTGTCCTTGGACAAAACACTCAGTCCCACACTGTAAATGGTGAATTATAGAGAAGCGCTGTTAAAAGCACTTTCAGTGGTCATTAAGACTAAATGAATAAATGCGGTCTGAACCATTTCCCCTCAGGTTTTATTTGGTTGTGTAAATTTCTGTCAGTGCAGATTAATTAATTCTCTCATTAGCTGTATTTGCGGTACAAAATGTGTGGCTTGTTCAGCTACATACCAAGGAGCAAGTAATTAGTTTGTGTGAATGCAGTAGTTTTTAACACAAAGAAATGTGTCATGTAAAGATCTGGCACACGCGTGGATCATCAGTGTGGAAGATGAACAGCTGCATCAGAAAAGAGAAAGGCTCAAGCATTTGTGCTTACGGCTTATGTAAATACCTTAATCACGACTGCCGTGGCACATTTCAAGAAAAAGTACCCAATTAGTGGTTTTACAACGCCGTGACATTCATCACTAAACTGGGGTTTTAATTCTGGGATTTTGGATTAATCCAGATGGTGCGGTGCCGTATGTCGTCTGCAGATTCAGAGACAAAACTTTTTGGTATTTGGTATTGGAGTCATGCCAGTGTGTTGGATCAGTAAGTGCTCAGTGCCTGGAGAAAGTTCAAAATGTATAAAATGTACCGTAGTTATATCTTCTTTAAGATATCAACACGAGCCAAACCTTTAAAATCTTTCTTCAAAGAGCTGCCATGGAAAGATTTTAGATGTGATTAGTCTTACAAACTGCGAAGCACTTTGATACATACAAATATGTGAAGTTTTGGGGAGATTTGACTCCTACTTGTAATTGTTAATACACAGACAGCTCCAGAGTTAAAAGCCAAAGTCAGCCAGTCATTTTTCATATGTTGCAAGAAATCACCCTCTGGTTATTAATCATCCTGATGCATTTCGTTTCTTTTTTTTTCTTTTGTTCTCTAGGTACTTAATGGATGGAGCAGAGTCAAGCTCGGAGGGTGAAATGGAAGTGGACGAGCAGAGTGAGGAGGAAATGAACATAACGGTGCGTTGGTAATCAAATAAGAAAATATATTTTTCCAATTTCTAACTGTCAGTTTTAAGATTGTATTTATGCCGTTATTGCAGACTCCACAAAAGCAAGAGAGACGAGTCACCCCCAAAACAACACCAGCGAAGAGGAAGGAAGATGATGAATATGGCGGCTCCACTGATGTGGATGAACCAGGTTTGCATTTATATTAATAATGGTAGTCTCACTGTGGGGGTCGGGGGGGGTAAGTACCTGAACTTTAACTGACATATTTGTGAAATCACACTTGTTTTTTTTTTTCTTTCTGCCACGGAGGGACAACTCATATTGTCCATACAAAGACTTACATGTGGGTTTATTGACTTATAGTTGAAGTTCACCAGCGACAGGGGGAAGGGCTGGTGAAAAAGATGGAGGCAGGAGTGGCCACTCAGCCTGTTCAAAATGTGAAATAATCGAAAATAAAATGGAGGAACTGGCTGCCAAGGTCAAAGAGGCACACGAAACAGTGACAGTGGTTGCAAGTAAACTTTTACAGACAAAACAAGACAAACTTTTTATACAAATATATGTAAATGTCTGCAGTATTTAATGTCTGAACAGAACCACTCTTCTCCCGCACTAATTACTTTTTATCCATGAATTGCTGTCCTGTGGCAAAGTCAAGCTTCTAATTAAAAAACACTTCCTGTGTCTTTCACAGTAAAGGCCCTTTCGACAAGTAATGCATGTATGCCCCCTCAAACCTGCTGGGAGGTTTTCCGTTTGAAAGATGGGGTGAAAGTATTTGATTTCATATAACTGGGAACTACATCAATCAGTGCACCTGTTTGGTCCTGATAAAAATAGTTCAGTCCCTGGACGTGTTTCTGTAAAAGTTTGTGCAGAAGTTTGTGGTCTCCTGATAATGAATCATAATGAGTTTGGTGGGTGGAGATGTCTTGAAGACTACTGGGTGGATTGTCATCAGTTTCAGTTCAAAGCTTTATGGCTCACAACATTTGGATTCGAACACGCCCCTCACTCCCTTAATGTAGCACCAACACCAGCAGCAGGTCCCAATTTCCCTTATGCAGCTTTCTCCATCAGTTTAACTTCAACATTTTGTGCATATTTGCAAATGTTGGAATGTACAATTTCCTAGCGACAAATAAGAAAACAGCCAACCGGAAGGTGCACAGCCATGTAAATGAAGTATAATGCATCGTCGAATTAAACCATAAAATGTAATTTGCTATTTCTGCTAACATCAGTTGGGCGCGTGCCATGTGAATTGTAAAGAAAGATGGGATGGTAAATAGCTGCCTCTCATTGGAAGTGGTTCATTCTATTAACTCAAATAACTAAAGACGGGGAGAGTGAACCAATGTAGCTGAAGAGGACTGAATAAATTGAGACATGCGAGGCGACAATGTGAGAGCCAGGAATTAGACAAAGGGGATCACCTTTTATGAAGCACTTAGAAATGGATGAGTTCATAACGCAAATGTGTAAAGAAGGAGAACAACATGCGTACTGTAGATGGGAGTCTGAGGAAGAAACCAGAGTGGGGGAAAGATGTAATCACTGTGAGGGGACTTGTGCATGATTCTCATTTCTATGTAAATTTGAGGCCAGACATAAAGTGCCGCGTTGCATCGGTGAGGACGCGCAACAAACAATAACCCACCAAATACGTAGAGTGAGACGACGTTTTAATTAGAGCTTGTCCCCCGCACATCCCAGGATTGTATGGTAATGGAAAGCGTTGTCACCTAAGCTACGTCCTTTGAACTGCTGATGTGTTTCATGGAAATGTAGATTTGATTTGTTTTTCCTCCACATTATGAAAAAGAATTGCCTCTTATCGAAAACATAAACAAACTCTTTTCCTTTCCTTCACACAGCAGCATTTTTTTTTGACATTTGGTTATTAAAGCTTATTTATTTCGAATCAAAGATGGCGTGCAGAGATGATAATTTAAGTACCTATTACCCTGTCTGTTATTAAAATTGTTTGAATAACTGTCCACCCTTTTGATGTTGTAAATCATAGTAAGTGCGACTTAATTTTCAATATGGACTTTACTATTTTTTTTCAAGTGACATTGTAATTTTTCAAACAAATTCTCTCTGTTGACTTTGTTTCACAGGAGGTGAGGATGATGATGATGAGGAATCTGCTGTGGACACTGAGGATGAGCTGCAGAGGTAAACACGATAAATAATTCATATTCTGCTCTTTGTAATATTGATGTGGACAAGTTTGTCCTTTCATGTCAGTCTTGGTATGCGCCGTCTCAGTAATCATGCCTCCTCTAACACTTAACGGCTTATTTTGCACTTTAGGAAAATGGATGAAACTTCCTGCCCAAATATTTTAAAAGGTCAAACGTTCATGTCTCACCCCTCTGTAAAAGAATTGATGGAAATCAGTTGTGCACAGACAAAAGTAAAATCCACACCTCACTATTGATCCAGTATCAAAGATAGTGGATCAGTGTGTAAAACAAATTTCTTATCATATTTCTTATTTTCAACAGTTTATAAATCCTGTAGTCGTGATGTACTTGTTTACAGCTTTCTGTTTTCACCTTGGTGTTGTTTTTATGGCACATTACTGCCACTTGTATGTATCAGTAGTGTAACTGAGTGTAATTGGCAGAGAATCTGATAGCGCCACCTACCACTTACAGAAATGCAACAATGAAATCAGGCTCAGTTCTTGCGCCGGACTCATTATAACACAGTGTAACTGTGACCACCATTACAGGGAATGTTCTGGAGACACGTGAAGATGTTCTCTTCTTTTGAGCGGCAGGCAGCATGAAAGATTGATGACTTTTTTTTTGTCCTTGTAAAGAGTGACGGAGAACAGAGAGAAGAAAGCTGCGGCGGCGAAGGGGAAAGTGGGGGCAGATGAAGATCCATATGGGGGGTCAACAGATGAAAACACAGACGCTGAGGCTGAAGAGGATCATCCCATCCCTGAGCTACCAGGTATGTCTCTCTTTGTTCTTATCTCCTGTCTCTTTTGTCTGGTCCTGTTCCTGTCACGGTCAAATCTGTCCTGTCTCGTCTGTTCCTCGTGGGACATTGCAGGCACTGACAGAAAGTAATTGCCTTTCAGGAACTCTGTAACCTTTTTCTTGATGTTCTGTTTTTGTTTTGTTTCTTTCTCACTTTTTCTAATGAGCTCATATAATTACCCATCATCATAATACATTTCTTATGTATCATTTCTTACAGACTTCCTGAGCGGAAAGCACTTTTTGCTCTACGGTAAATTTCCACACAACGAGAGACGCCTACTCACGCGATACATCGTTGCCTTTAACGGGTAAGAAATCCTACTAGAAATCACCTGTTACACGTTTCACAGTTAGCAGGGTCTCACTTTGAAGGAAAAAACAAAAGATTTAGGCAAATAAATGTGCGCGACACCTTGTTGTCTGTTCTCCAGAGTGATTGAGGACTACATGACGGAGAATGTGCAGTTTGTGGTGACAAGTGAGGGCTGGCACGACTCCTTTGAAGACGTGAGTTGAATCCACTCTTCTTTCTCCCTGCAGCCTTACATCCATGTTTCTTTAGCCCATTCATGATGACATGATGAATCTTATGATAATGGACGTTGAGCATTTGTGTAAACGTGGATTTTGGGCCCCGTAAACCAGCCATGATTTTAGTAGTCACTCTCACATGACAATAAGTGTTTTGACAAAATGACTTTAAGAAAGTGTTGCATGGATCTACCAAGTAAACAGTGGAACACTGCCAGCACGTAGGCATCTTAGCTAGTTTCCTTTAAGCAGTAAGCACTTACTCTAATTTTCAAGGTCTAATCAAATCAAAAGCAATCATGAAGCAATTTGGTAACCGGAGTGTTTTAACCCTCCCCTGTGAAAATACAGCAGGGATAGGAAAAGAGGCTTTTGAATCTGTTTGAGTTTGAAGTCAGGATTAGGTTTTAACCGTTTGAGTACCTTGTTTGCATCTTAAATTGCAGAGTGGCTAAGTCGCTTTCCCTGCGTCCAGTGTAATCAGAAAAGAAAATAACAATGACCTCTGACTGTGTCTGTCTTTCTCCTCCGTTACAGGCACTGATGGAGAACAGCAATCTGAACTTTGTCAAACCCGCGTGGATTTATGCCATAAACGACCGACAGAAATTGCTGCCGTATCAACCCTACACTGTTGTCCCTTGAACAAGACACTGCACGAACACACAAAGATGTGTGCAGACACGCACTCAGACTTCATATCCTGATGGAGGAGCAGTGGACCACAGAGCTATTGACTTTTTGCTCTTCGACAGATTCATCAACTGACTTAGGAAAAGCAATAAAAATCATTTTCTTATTATTCATCAGATTACTTCTGTCCTTGTTTGGTGAAGATAAAGTTAGTTTTTTTTTTCCATAAAACATATAGTAATTGTGGAAGAATGTTGTTTTAAGTTGTCTGTATGTGTTGAGTTTACTTGTTTAGTTTTAGTGTTTTATTCACAAAGCTTGTTCGTCCCGGTTTGGCCACAAGGTAACATCATCATCCGTGTGCGCTTTCTGCTTTATGCCACGAGCACAGTTCATACAGGACTTGTTGTGGTCGTCTCGGACCGTGTGCTGCAGTTTGCTGGTTCTTACCTCGGCTACCTCAGGCTCTGTGTGGAAATGCATTATCACCTTGTCTAAACTAACAATGACGTCTTGGGGGCTGTTAGTTTGATGTTTTGATGGGGTTTTTGTGTGTTGTTACAGATGTTGTTATTTTTCTATTTTTACCTGGGCTTTGCGATTTGGTTTTATGCCGGTCAAATCGACCCGATGGATTTTCCCTCTTTACATTACATAATTATTTTGTCTAAATTAAAAAAAAAAGTCTAATTAACAACGTTGCTTGCTGTTATTCATGAATCTGTCTCTGCACTCAGCTGCTCTCATTCGTTTCTGTGCCCTGCTCCATCTATTTGCAGCTGGAGAGGCCCTCGCTTCCTTTTCATGCCATCTCTCATCTCTCTAATTCACCTCTCCTCCTTCTGCACCCTGGAGCCTCTCTTCCTCCTGCTCTTCAGTCAAGGGGATTAGAAAGCTGGAATGCGGGCGAGGAACAGGAAATCAGTGCTGGTTGTCGGAGAGAAAGAGAGAGAGAGAGAGTAGTTTTGTTGGAAGCAGACTCTCACGTACATAGTGTGACCTAGCATCAGTCACTGGTTTGTTTTCCGCAGGGTTAGGACTGGAAGGTCAAATCCATCCAGAACTCGGAGGAGTAAAAAAAAATTGACAGCATAATCCTGGCACAGTCGTATTTCATCTTCAACGCCTATCTACAGTCAGGGTGGCGTGGGAGGGAGGGGGGGGGCTTACATCTTGTCCCACTTGACAGGTGGGCTTTGTTCAAGCAGCAGCACTTTCTCACCAATCCTGTCACCTGAATCTCTTCCAGTCAGATTCACTCGCTTATTTATTTATTTATTTTGTCTGACAGTAACTGTCTACGCAGGATTACCAAACGCTGTCAGGGCAGTGACAAAGCTGAGAGATGTATTTTCTGAACTGATGATAATATTGTTTTGTTGGGGTGAGTGTGTTCTGTTGTGTGTGAGGAGGATTGAGATTTGCTGCATTGGACTATTGATGAACCGTTTGGGAAGTTGAATATGGGTCATGCGTGCAGTGTCTTGCAATCACAAAATGATACATTGCATAGATTTCTGTAACTTGGTCATTTGGTTCGTGGTTGTAATAGTTTTGATTTACTGTTTTAGGAGATGAAATATAGTGTAACTGTAGAATATCATCACTCTCGTGCTTCGAAATATTCTGCAACTTTTCAGACAAATCCATGACTGCTCCTCACCTGTAACGCCCACTTCCTGATTATGTGACTATGAAAATTCCCCTGGCTGTCAAATCCCACTTCAACCACAGGACGTGTGAGTCGGTGTGTGTTTATGTGTGTGTGTTTGTGTGTGGATGTCCTTTTCTGACAAAAACAAAAACAAAAACACGAAGACGTTTATGTTATCGTGTAGCTCTGTGGTTTGAACTCTGCTGGTGATTTACTGGTGTCTACAACAAGTCATCACCGGTGACCATGAGCTCAGCACAGCGATCGTAAACAGGGAAACAGCCTGGCTGTCAAACGGCAACAAAACCATACTGTCCATAACCAGTGTGAAAAGGACATTCAGCCATATCCCCCACTGTTAACTAACATGTGGCCTTTTCTGTAAAGACAGATGAGTTATATAATCCAGCACAGGTCACAGCATTATAAATCATGATGTTGGTATTTCAGGAGGTATGCTAATATACCAAATATTACATAGTGTATCAGATACACTAACGCTACACTCTATCTATCTGTCTGTCTGTCTGTCTGTCTGTCTGTCTATCTGTCTATCTATCTGTCTGTCTGTCTGTCTGTCTGTCTGTCTATCTGTCTGTCTGTCTGTCTGTCTGTCACACACAGAGTATGTAGGAAACACTAAGTGTAGTCTAATTGGCCACCTAAGGGTATCGGAAAGTATATTGGTTTTGCAAATTGGTCTAGGCTCCGCCCCCACAATTAATCTCCACCAATAACATTACAGTATCTCTGCATTCTCCGTTGGCTTTTTTTTAACTGCCTCGTTCATCTTTAATTGTGTCTGATTTTTTCTCTCTCTCTCTTTCTTTCTTTTTCTTTTTTTAAATCCTCGTCCCCCCCCCCCCCCCCCCCCCCCCCCCCCCCCCGCCCCCCCCCCCCCCCCCCCGCCTCCCCTCCCCCCGCGCGCGCCGCTGAGGGGCGGCTGTGGCTGTGCATGGTTTATATGAGTGTGCGGAGCAGGCTGTGTGTCGTCTCACTGACTCACTGACACGCGGGGGTCAGTGTGGGACGTCTGGCTGTGGACTGGATGGGACGGGACGCTGCAGCCTGACTGACCGAGGATCGTGCTCACAGAGCGGACCTGAGACCCGAGCGGCTCCGCAGGTACACACACACACACACACACACACACACACGGTTTGAGGGATTTGAAACCTCTGAGGAGACTTTAATGCGCTTTCACACATTCATTAACGGGTTCATATTATATATTTATTATTATTATTATTTGTATGTTGTCATTTTCTCTCCCGCTGTTTTCCATGTAGACTAAATAACTTGTAAAACTGTAAATGTTGGTTTTACAATGATTATAAGATGACAAATTACAAATAAAACTGACTTAATAGATAGATAGATAGATAGATAGATAGATAGATAGATAGATAGATAGATAGATAGATAGATAGATAGATAGATAGATACTATATCTCATAAAGCAGAAATACAAGATAACAGTAAATTAATACAACATGTAATTCTACAATGTATAAATGATATGATGTGTATATACTGTATACTACATCAGTGACCCCCCCCCCCCCCCCCCCCCCCCCCCAAACCCTGTGAAAGTGTGAATTACATGACATGACTTTTTTTTGTCATAGCTTTTCCCCCTTTGTACAAAACATCTGTATTGCTGTTTTCAAAGATTCTATATTTCTTTATTGTATTTGTTTGGTGGACACTGCATAGGCTCCAACACAACAGTGCCGCGGTGTCAATCCAATTGTTTGCTCTCCACTTGCATTACAGAAACAGATAGCTATAATAACCTCCCTTTTGTGAACTCCTCTTTTGTGATACCCCCTGGTGGCAAAAGGTGGCACAGTGCTAATATGTCTCGCAGGCATGTTTTGAGGCATTTTCTCCAAACCTCAGTGGAGGGAAACTGTTGAAATGTTTGTTGTACACTAAAATGATTGAGGTGGCAGTGACACACGGCTCATTGTGCGAGTATCCCTGTGTTATGTGACAAATCTGTGCGATTGTCTAACAGCTGATATGGAGAATTGCACTGGCCATGTGTGTTTGTGTGTACTAGTTCTACTGCACACATCAGTCGCAGCTGACCCCCAAAAGCTGCATGCTCTCGTTTTAAATAAAACATGGCGACCATGCAAAATTGATTCCTGAATAAAAGATGCTGGCGGTTGGTTGGTTGGCAGCGTCGCCTCCAGGTTGAGGTCTCCTCGCGTGACTCGGTCATAGATCCATCAGGGATCTGCTTTTCCAAGTTGCTCTCCGTGTGTTTGCTTTGATTATTTCTTCAGCACGTAACTTATTGCAGGAGACCTAATGTTTTATTGATTACCGTCTCAATAGCTTTCCAATATTTGCCCTTTGACAGATGAAGCCTGCTCCGCTTCACACTGACGCAACATACCATGTTTGTAATTACTTGGAGGCTTGGGTGTCTGTCGGCATCCCATTTCCTCTCGGAATAATTGGCGCCATTGCTGTGTGTGGGCAGGTAATTGAATGTATATCACCATGTGAGGAAAATATGCAGATTTAGAGCAGCACTGGGGGGGGAACCCATAATTAAGCGGCTGTATGTCTGAAACACTGATTTTGAGCCAAATCCTTGTTGGAGAAAAAAAATATATATCACTTTGCGTGAGTTGTTGTTTTACAAAACAGTTGCGTTATTTCTTGTTTGTAACACAGATGCATCTTTCTGTAAATTAAGATGCATCTTCCTGTAAGTGAGTGTCTGCGAGCTGGAATGTGGCTGAGAGGTGTGAGACAACAGTGGGTATGTTTTTGCGTCATCTCGCCAGAGAGTTGATTATAACGCAGCCAAACATCCACGTCGCCCCCAGTGGCCGGGACCGGTCCCTTTTCTCTCAGTGAAAGAAATGAAAGATTCATAGCAGACTATTCTACAGCCTCGGATTCTTGATTTATTTTTTTATTTTTTTTTAAATTCTCAGTGGTGTTGGGCAGACAAGGCAAAAAGATAAAAAATAAAATAGACCTGTCAAGTGTCTCCAGAGAGGAGCCACAAAGGAGTAGGAACAGGAGATGAGACGGAGATAAGAGGAAGGGATGCAGAGATGCAGGCAGGTGGATGTTACTGAGGACAGGAAGGCCATCAGACAACACAAGACTGAAGGTCAGTTCAGAAGAGTCAGACAGGAAACTAATGCAGTGATTGCACAGATGATTACAAACACATGCTAGGAGAATAAGTTTAGTGAATTCTTGTTTATCGTCCCTTAATATTTCACACTCCTTATTTACTATGTCCAATTTGAATATGTTTTTCCAGCAGAAACCATCCTGGCTGCATTGTGTATTTTTACCCAACGTGTGTGTGTTTTTTTTTAAATGCATTGACCAAAAAAACAAAAACAAGCCTGAGGCAGCACCTGCAGCCGATAAAGTCCGGATGGTAATGTGATTCCATTAGGTCTCCATACATATGAGAGTTCAGGTCATAATGTGAGGAGCAAAATGACCTATTAAACAGCAGGTTTATCAATAGCAAACATCAATAGCACTAAGTCACATTGTAAAAACAAACATTCAGACATAATTCCCCTCTTTATAAATGGATCTGAAGGCTCTTTGTGTCATTAGCCGTCTGTTGTTCTCTGCCGTCTGCATGTTTGTGTCCTTGCGTTACCTCCAAACACACCCGACACTGTAATGTGAATATGAAATACACAACTTTTGCCTTCCCACCCACCCCTTTCTGTCTCCCTCCATGAATCGCTGAGTGATGTTACGCCCCGCAATCAAATCAGACTTTGCTCCGTCCGTAATGAATGTCTGCCTGTGCAAAGCAAATGAAAGTTCTAGCGAGCCACAGCAGCAGAGTGGAGTCATCAGAATATCTGCTGCAGAACATCTGGGACACCCTCGTTTCCTAATACCTTCACAAACGAGCCTTAATTGCATTACTCTTAATGACAGATTCAATATTGTGGACGCGATCCTGCACCACAAATACATTTTTTATGCTCATTATCGGTCATTTAACAATCAAGTTTTAAAAAAAAAATGTTGGTTACAGTTGGGAATATTCAATTCCTCCTAAGATTAGACAGCTGAACCGTTTAAGCTTAATGTGTTATTGTTAACATCAAACTAATTGGACACGTTTCCAACCCAGCTGCTATTTTCTGTCTTCTTAGTGTATTTGTTTTTCTTTTCTTACTGAACATTTATTTTAGTTTGTTTCCATGTGATCTGAAGGAGGGTAAATGACACTTACCTCACCATAAATGTCATTTACATTTATTTAAAATACAAAAAGTGAACGGTGGGAATAAAAAGTGGAGTCACGTTACACACGGTAAGATCCTAATAGTCCAGACATGTGACATATGTAGTCGTGACACTGCGTGCACAGGTCAAGACGTGTGCCGCTTCACTCTGGTGATCATGTGTGAAATGAAATTGACTTTGTAGAAAATGGATCATTGCCCACTGTTTCAAGAGGAAACAACAAATGTTGCCTTCAGTCAATGGAAAGCTGCTCACGGATGCTTAGATTGACAGAGAAGTAAGTTGTACATATATACAGGGGGTCCTCGAGTTACGACGGAGATCCGTTCCTGAGAATGTGTGGTAAATGAATTTCGACGTAAGTCGAACATACATTCATAGGTAAGGTAGTTACAAAGGTGTGCCACTAGATGTCGCTATAACATCACCCTACAATAAGAGTTTAGTGTGGTGAATTGCCTTTTGTCTGTAGGGGTTGATATCGCGAGTGTAATGAGCATTTCCTTTAGATTTCTGATATCAACCATGTAGACCCTGTGTTGTGAATAAACCTACGGTATCGCCACGATCCCAAACCCATCTGTGTCCGTGTGCATCTCCTTACCGGCTGCCGCTGCCCCCCCCGCCAGCCGTCCATTTCACATAAGTAAACACAAGGCAGAGTAGCCTAGCTGTGCTGTGGAGTTGCTGGAGAGCCGGCAGGCGCGCTGAGAGACAGAGAGAGCGCTCACCAACTAGTTCCCATGTGAAGTCTGTATGTATTTACGGGGCAAACCGCTTAAGCCGAAACAAGGAAGTTCACGGAAGATGTGTCGTAACCACGAAAACGACGTAATTCGCGACCATCGTAACTTGAGGACCCCCTGTATCTACATTTTGAACATAACCAGAAGGTGGCGCTATGTTTCCCTGCTGCTGAGTGGCATTTATCACTTGCAAAAGCGTGGAAAACAATATGAAAGTTTATTATAGGGAGTGAGTGAGTAAGAGTTTACAGATGAGGCCTAACTGCAGAGATACAGAGAGATGAACCGATCGTTTCTTTTGTTGAATATGGATGTTCTTCAAAGGCCGCTTTATGAAGACTCGAGATGCTTCAAGGACATTTTCATCATTTATGTCAAAAGAAATATGCAGTGGATTATAAACCATGATACTGTATTTCCCCTCTGGAATGTTTGAAAGGGGATGAATAAGGCAGCGAAACATGAAAATACACTCATAAACTTTACTCATTTTGTAGAGTTCAGATACAAGTGCTGTAGTACTAGTTGTGTAAATGTACATAGTGTACTGTGTTGATTTTCTTGGTTCCTCGCCACTACAGCATGACAAGCTCTTTGTTGTCTTTGGGGCATCTCATACATGTATATACATATATACGTATATGTATACAGGGGGTCCTCGAGTTACGACGGTCTCGAGATACGATGTTTTTGTGGTTACGACACATCTCCCGTGAACTTCCTTGTTTCGGCTTAAGCGGTTTCCCCCGTAAATACGTACAGACTTCGCACGGGAACCAGTTAGTGCCGGCTCTCCAACACCTCCACAGCTAGGCTACTCTGCGTTGTGTTTACCTATGTGAAATGGACGGCTGGCGGGGGGTGCAGCGGCAGCCGGTAAGGAGATGCACACGGACACAGTTCGGGATCGTGGCAATACCGTAGGTTTATTCACAACACAGGGTCTACACGGTTGATAACAGAAATCTAAAGGCTCATTACACTCGCGATATCAACCCCTACGGTGTGTCAAGAGGGACAAAAGGCAATTCACCCTAGTAAACCCCTTTTTTAGCATGGTGTTAGAGCGACATCTAGTGGCACAACTTAGTATCTACCTTACATATGAATGTATGTTCCGACTTATGTTGAAATTAGTTTAGGACACATTCTCAGGAACGGATCTCCGTCGTAACTCGAGGACCCCCTGTATATATACGTATATGTATATGTATATATATGTATATATATATATATATATATATTTTTTTTTTTATATATATATGTGTGTGTGTGTGTGTGTGTGTGTGTGTGTGTGTGTGTGTGTGTTTATATATATAACCTTATAGTAACTTTTTTTCTGGGATTTGATTGGGCACAAAAAATCTTAAAATCACAACAGAAAGAGGGGGAAACAACCACAAGAAGTTTTTTTTTATGTAAGATATTTTTTCTTTTCAATTAAAGCAATTAAGGTTAACCGTGACCATCACATCTCAAAACGTGGTTGACATTTCAATAAATTCAATAATAAAGGCAATAAAAGGCAAATATGCCCCCTCTCCCCCAGTCTGCTTCCTGTTTTGAAACCAGAACCAGGGGCGCGTGTCCTGAGTCGTTTACCCTTCACTATGAAACAAGGCCTTAAATGAGCTACACTCCTGTACACCCGCCCAATGCAGCCGCCTGACCTCTACCACTATAATGATGTTTTTATACTCCCCCCCGCCCCCCCCTGCCCCCCCCCATCAAGTCCTCCACTGGGTCAAATCAGTATCGAACCGCGTGGAATCAATACACCTGCGGCGGTGGAAAATGTCATGCTCAGGTGCTGTGTCTGTTTGGTGGAGCTCATGCTGGTTGCGTGTTGATTTGCAGTGTGGCTCATAGGTCAAGGGTCAGAGACGTGTCGTGATGGTGGTGTCGCTGGGTGGTGGTGGGACAGAGTCACAGCTGAGATCTTTCATGACCTTGGGTCTGACAGGAGAGTATGCGGTGCCGTTATACTGCCTGGTTGTTAGTGTGTCAGTGTGTTGACTTAAAATATTTGTTTTAATTAGAGAGTTCGTTTAAAATAATTGATCCTTTTCTTCCCGATCACCTCCAACGATTCATAAAACGCTGCAACAGCACAGCAGAACAGATGAATCAGAAACTTCACTTAAATTCGCTCAACTCAAAAACAAACAAACAGGGAAACCAAATAAAAACAGGTGTATGGAGTTCATATTGAGAAGATAAACATTTTATTGGCACAAATTGTTAAATGAATAAATGGATGTCACATCGGGAAAGCAAATTTAAAAAAGTATCTACAGCAGTGAATAAAAAACAACAACAAAGTCACGCAGGTTAAAGGACTCTTCTGAATAATTCAACCACTGATGTATTTATGGATTCATGTCTATTCTGCGTGTCTCTGCAGTGGAGGCGTTGCGTCCCTCCGTGTTCTTCTGCACAGTGAAGGTCCAGCACTGAAGTGGAAGTGGTAAACACTCAGGGAATGTTTCGGACTTTGGTTCCTGGAACCTGTCGAGAGCGATAACATCTTTTATCTGGAGCTCGGCCGGGTGTTTTGGGAAAACGCAGGTGACCCCCGCGTGACGTCTCGCGCCCGTTGTCGTCTCGCTGTGGCGAGAGCAAAGACAAATCTCCGTCCCCGTCGCCACAATAACCTTTTCTCCTCTCATGTTCCCCATCTTTGTCGGATCTATTGTGAAACATTAAATTAAGGTGACGGTGGAGAATGCAGGGTCCCAGTGTCATTAGACTTTCTCTTTGTGTGTGTGTGTGTGTGTGTGTGTGTGTGTGTGTGTGTGTGTGTGTGTGTCATCAATTTTCAGCCTGACCATGTCCGCTGGAGCGAGACCATGACTTTACACAATGAGTCAGATGAGACCTCCCCTCCCTCCTTCCCTCCCTCCCCCTCGGGGGACAATTTCTCCCTTTTCCTCCCTCACGACCCCTCGCCCTCCCCCGTCTCCTTCCCCACCTCCTTCTCCTCGCTGACCCCCTCCAACTGCACCAGCGCCCCGGGCGCCTCGTCTCCTACGTACAACTTTTACGCGGTGCTGCTGGTGCTGCTGATCTTCTGCGTGGTGTTCGGGAATGTGCTGGTGTGCCTGGCGGTGTCCCGGGAGCGTGCCCTGCAGACCACCACCAACTACCTCATCGTCTCCCTGGCCGTGTCCGACCTGCTGCTGGCCACGCTGGTCATGCCATGGGGCGTCTACCTGGAGGTGTGTGACCTTAAGGTTTTGTTTTGTTTGTTTTTTTTTGGGGGGGGGGGGTGATGAAGTTAAAGTCACAGGTGAGGTTGAGGCTGCTTGATAACCAGGATGTCGCTTTGTTTTGTTCTGTTCCTGTGAAGGTGGTGGGAGAGTGGCGCTTCAGTCTCATCCACTGTGACATCCTGCTCACCCTGGACGTCATGATGTGCACGGCCAGCATCCTCAACCTCTGTGCCATCAGCATCGACAGGTGGATTCCTCCCTCTCACCTCCTCTGCTTTGCTTTTCCCAGTATGTGCTGGGCTTTGCACGAGCATCCATCTTTTTTTTCCCGCTCTTCTTACTTTTCTCACTTCCTCAAAATTCCCTTCCAGCCAGAGACGAGGCCGATCAATAATCTATAAGTTTATGACAAACTTTTATCTTATGAAAAAAAAAAACACCACACGACAGTGAAAGTAAAGACGTCTTTGTTAATTTGTGTCACCTTCATGTGCTTTCCTCTAACTTTGTTCTTTATTATCAAAGAGTGGTGAAATACGTGCCTGTATCTACACACACACACACACACACACACACTCACACACACACATATATAGACGTAGGCCGCAGATGCATCCATCATCCAGCTGTCGTCGAGCTGCAGGACAGAAGCCAGCAGGTAATGACGGGTTTCCACTGTGTCTTCTGCGATGCCCTCTGCTGTCATCAAGGCTCATGTTGCTCATCAAAGAAATGCTATACATATTTCACCTTATATCAACTTTACAGTAAATATAATAGAACTGGCAGTATCAGAGAAACGAGCTGCGTTTTCTGAATAAATAAAAGTTTTTCTGCGGCATGAAGAGAGAAAACTCACGAGTTGTTTTTCCAGGCAAAATCATTTTCGATGTTCAAAACTCTTGACTGTGACTGAATACAGCTAAAAACAACAAAGCAGCAATTTATACTGTTAATCACTCCAGTCTTTACATCAGAGAAGAATAATTCTTCACTGAACTTGTTTTTGAGGGTTTTTTTTGTTTTTTAACGACTCAGTAGAAACAGCTGGTGAAGAACCACAGCTGTAACATCTCCAGCTCCAGTATGTTTCAACTGGAAAACCTCTGATCTAAACTACTTTAACCTGACTGTGTTATGTCAGTGAGCCTCTGTGATGACCACTCACACTGACCACTCTTATTGGCTTTCAAATGCTGAAGGTTGTGCGTTTTGTGTTGTTGTGTTGCCGTGACAGCGTCAGTCTGAATCAGAAAGTGTTTGGAGAGGTGACTTGATGCATGCAGATGACAGTGAGATACTTCAGTCTGACGCTGCGTCGGTACGTGTTACATGTGTGTGTTACCCTGCAGCCACCTGTGTGTGACAGGCATGCTAATGTGTGACCTCACTGTGTGTGTGTGTGTGTCTGTGCTGCTGCAGGTACACAGCGGTGGCCATGCCGCTGCTCTACAACACCAGGTACAGCTCCAGGAGGCGGGTGGCGGTGATGATCGCCGTGGTGTGGTTCCTCTCCTTCGCCATCTCCTGCCCGTTACTGTTTGGACTCAACAACACCGGTAACACCTTCATCTGATCTGACCCCCCCTCCCGCCCCCCCCCAAAAAACAACTTTTGATTTCTTTTGTTTGTCAGTTGTTGTTGTTGTTGTTTTTATTTGTCATTAAGAAAAAGATTAGTTGCAGTAATCTGTTCCATCTGCCCCCGGATTTAGATTGTAAACAAAACCATATGTCTACACATTCACACACACACACACACGCACACACACACACACACACACACACACACACACACAGACAGCATTCAGGTGCATTTCCGCGTGTTGCTCTCTGAGCGAGGTCGTGACCAGTGACGTCCGTCTGAGCACAAGTGGGGACACATAATCCCGGATTCGTTTGTTGTCTCACAAAAGCAGCGGCGGTGAAGATGCTCCGCAGCTCATCTCCGCCTTAATGAGGGCGCCGGCGAGGAAGATCAGTTGAAGTAATCTGTTCCATCTGCCCCTGGATTTAGATTGTAAACAAAACACCATATGTCTACACATTCACGCACACACACACACACACACACACACACAGAGACAGCATTCAGGTGCATTTCCGCGTGTTGCTCTCTGAGCGAGGTCGTGACCAGTGACGTCCGTCTGAGCACAAGTGGGGACACATAATCCCGGATTCGTTTGTTGTCTCACAAAAGCAGCGGCGGTGAAGATGCTCCGCAGCTCATCTCCGCCTTAATGAGGGCGCCGGCGAGGAGGGATTTAAGCTTCTCAGTGCGCTTGCATTGAACTCAAAGGAAACCACTTGAGAGTGAGAGGAGGAGCGGGGAGCCGAGCGAGAGTCAGCGGCCTGAGGTGTGTTCCCGCGCGCAAGCAGCGAGACGCAACGTTGTCAGATCAGACGGCGAAGGATCTTTATTTTAAACGAAAACAACACTGTACATTTGGAACAGTTGGTGGAGGAAACCACATGGGGTCTTTTTGATGTCGCTGATTAAAACGAGGAACGCACACAACTTTAGGTTTCTGTGTTGTGTTAACGATTTGTATTCTCTCTCTTCCATTAGCGAGTCGGGAAGGCACCACGTGCAGCTTTGCGGACCCGGCCTTCGTGGTGTACTCCTCTGTGGCCTCCTTCTACGTGCCCTTCATCGTGACCTTGCTGGTGTACGCGCAGATCTGCGTGGTGCTGCGGAAGCGAGGCAGACGCACGGCGCCGTCGCGCAGACATGGTCTGCACACACAAGGCGGTGCAGAGGCCGGAGAGGGTCATCGACACAGAAAGGTAACGTGATGTCACGTTGAACATCAGTTTGATTTACAGGGGGTCCTCGAGTTACGACGGAGATCCGTTCCTGAGAATGTGTCGTAACCGAATTTCGACGTAGATGTCGCTATAACACCACCCTACAATAAGAGTTTACTATGGTGAATTGCCTTTTGTAACTGTAGGGGTTGACCCTAACCCTAACCCTAACCCTAACCCTACACCCCCCCCCCCCCCCCACGCGCCACCCACTCACACATACATACATACATACAGTATGTGAAGTCTGTACGTATTTACGGGGCAAACCGCTTAAGCCGAAACAAGGAAGTTCACGGGAGATGTGTCGTAACCACGAAAACGACGTAATTCACGACTGATGTAACTCGAGGACCCCCTGTATTTGTTATTGTTTGTGCCTGACTGGGTCTGTATATTTTGTGGTGGCACTTTATTTCCACAATAAAATATTATTTCCTGCTGAAAGTCATTCGCTGACTCAACATTTAAAGTATATGAAAGTAAGATTTTAAAAAAAAAAGCAGATTAGAAAAACTGATGGGAAATTGATCAGAAATCAAGCCAACGTCTAATCTAAAGATAATTTTGGATTTGACCTTTTGAATGAATCAGTATTGTGAATATTTTGTGCGACGTTGAATTTAGTTGTTATCCGAAATCAACAAATTGTTTCTTCATTTTTACTTCCATTCCCTTTCAGAATAAGTGCACACAACCTGAAGATGTGAAGTTATGCACTCTGATCCTGAGACCGGCCACTGCCGCGCCACAGCGCAAGAAAGTGGTGAGTCTCTTTTCAACCTAACTGGTGGAAGTGCTTCCTGTTTCTCCTCCTCTCCTTCCTGCGTCCATTAACGTCATCATCAGTGTCTCAATCATGTATCAGCGTCTGCCCTCCTCACCTCCGTCCTCACTCCCTGCTCCTCAGACCTTGGTGAAGGAGGCCATGGTTCACCCCCTGGAAGTGGAGCCGGGTCCGTTTCTGCCACAGACCGAGCAGAGTCTGGCTCCTCCCCCTGCGCCACAGACCTCGTCCCACACGGGACGGGCCAGGATCTCCCTCTCCATCTCCGTGGGACCCGCCCCGGTTCTTCCCTCGCCCGCGACACGGTCGGCCCTGATGCCTCGCGCCCCCACCCTGGAGGACGGCATGAGGGGGCGTGAGGGATGGAGGGAGCGCAGCGGCGGCCGAGAGAGGTGGGGGATCACCAAGGAGCGGGTGAGAGGGAGGCTGTCGCAGCAGAAGGAGCGGAAGGCGACACAGATGCTCGCTATCGTGCTCGGTGAGCGGCGGTGCAGACTGATTCCACTTCACGTTGATTCCGCACGTTTGACATGTGACCTCTTTCTGCACCTCCACAGCTGTTTGTTATTAAAAACAAACGTTTCTTCTGTTTCCAAGGCGTGTTCATCATCTGCTGGCTGCCTTTCTTCCTCACGCATGTGCTGAAGGCCCACTGCAGGAGCTGCTGCATCACGCCCTCGCTCTACAGCGCCGTCACCTGGCTCGGGTACCTCAACAGCGCCGTCAACCCCATCATCTACACCACTTTCAACATTGAGTTCCGCAAAGCCTTCATCAAGATCCTGCACTGCTGAGAGAGCGGCGGGGGTGAGAGGTGATCTGAGGTGACACCAGGAAGTGACTGATGATGATGATGAGTTCAAGTGATACACGTTGTGCAGGAAAACAAGGGAAGTGGAACCAGCAGCTACGAGGAAACAAGTACCGCGGAGACACATAAACAAACTGATGGACGATTGCAAGGAAAGGAAATGTGTGACAGCCACAGACACACAAACAGGCTGGAGCGCGCACTGTGTGTACACTCGACAGCACTTACTGCGAGACTCCACACACACACATACACAAGACTCAGTGAGACGTGACTGTTTTTCCAATATGCTGGAACGCGTGATTCATGTCAGCCTCTCGCTGCTGTATATATATATATATATATATGTGTGTGTGTGTGTGTGTGTGTGTGTGTGTGTGTGTGTGTGTGAGACAAACAGTGTCTTGGCACTCGTTTGTTTGTGCTCGACTCGGAGAGAAGGAGAATCTTCAGAGTCCAGCGTGAAAAGACGTTACGTTACATCAAGGCAGCAACAACAAAAAAAAACCTGGTGCGGTGACTGAGCGCCGCTCATAATTCACCGGCGATGGATATATATATTTTTTTTCTTTTTACATCCCTATAAAGTTTGGTGTTTTGTGTAAATATTCATTTTGCTGCTTTAGAATAAGAATCAGCACTGTTGTACAGACTTAATAATCATAAAAAATGTTCTTTCTATGCTAATTCACATTCAAATAATTATTATTATAATGAACTGAATCCATTTGTTGTCCCAATGGACATTTTGGTTTTGGTCAAGATGTTACTTATACATAGTTTTTTTTTTAGTAATATAATATTAATAATATACTGTAGATCAATTAAACAACATTAATGTTAGAACTTATCAAGTGCCAAAACGTTTTTTTACTGCCACAGCAAAGGAGAGGCAGGGATTTAGTTATCTGTCATTAACTGCAGTGTTGCTGCTGCACCCCAGGGGGCTGCAGAGAAGAAGCTCGAACCCGCGGTCCTCCAGGAAGCCTGACAAAGCTGTTTGTATCTGAGGAGTGCAGGTAGGCGCGAGGTGCCAGGCAGCCCGCTAGGATTCAACACTGACTATTGAAATCAATACATGTACAGATGACACCCGCTCTGCTGTATTATTCATTTATTCTGCCGGTGTCATCGGCCGGAGGGGAGGATTCACCTCAGACACGATATGTAAAACACGCGAGCGAGCGGCGCACAAACACATCGGCACGGGAGCGTGTGAGGCTGCAGTCTTCCAGACCAGTTATCCTGAAATACACCACAATATGACAGCGTAAATGACAAAACGACAACAATAGAAAGTGTCACAGTTCAATAATAATAAAGACTAGTACAGGATATTTGTGTTCGTGACATTGCTGGATGTCAGGCTGGATCACTCTATGTTGCACGGTCATGATCCCCAGAGGTCAAACCCCTCATCATCATCAGGTCAAAACTAGTCCCCAACATCATCCACTGTATCCACTAAGTATTTTTAAGTTAGTCAGAGTAATGTTTGTGCTTTTAATGCTTTTGTGTTGCAGTTGGTTTGCAGCGCTCACGCTGATGATGTGGACGGAGCGATACAGTTGTGTCTCCCGTCTGGATCCGAATCGTAAATTCAGCATCGTAACCTAGAAGATGCTGATTAACACCAAGACTGGGGTTTGTTGTCGCTGCCAGCACTTTGCACTCTGTGCAGTAACCTGATAGGACACACAACATACTGCTGAGAAGCCCGGACACACACAGAGGCTCATTCATACATTTGGGCCTCTTCCGACTCATAATAATATAATTGTATGTGAAACTGACTCAGAGCCGCTCTGTTTGTGTGTCATTGTGCTGCCCAGTACTTGTGAGTGGGGGCACCTCGGCGACGTGGTGTACATTACCCATTGTTGTTAAACTCTGACCCCACGATCACAATTATCCCCATGCATATTTCATTGACGCCCGACGACAAGAGAGCACGTATCCGTTACTGACCCGACCACTGGAGCCTCAGCTGCTCCGTGTGCTGGAGAAAGATTACGCTGGAGTAGACTGGAGGGAGCAGGAAAACGGTGCTGAAGGGGGGGGGGGGCTGACACGATGAAAGGATTAAGTGGTGAGTGAGGAGACAGAGAGGAGGACGAGAGCGGAGGAGAGGTGAGAGGTGACAAACCTGTGCAGGCTGTAGATGATGGATTCACATTAACCGCTCACATACATCTGGATTACTGATGCACCGGAGCAAGCGGGCATCTTCCGAGGCTCGTCAGCGGAGGCGGGGGCAGCAGTGAGGCATTTGTTTTCCCTGCAGCGATATCAGTGAAGGAGACACGGACTCGGACGAATAGTCCCACGCATACAAATGAAGCTGACTCGCAAACCTGTACGGCCGACACTCAGGTGAGGGCCCTTGATAAATGGTTTAAGATGCGATACGGCAAAGTATGTTAATACAACGTCTCCTTTATTGCTTAATTATTAGTAGGGATGTTCGATATTGGCTTTTTTACTGATATCCGATACACTGATATTGCCCAACTATTAATTTCCGATACCGATATCAGCCAATACCGATATATGTGGGGTCCCCCCCAAGAAAATCATTTCAGGTAAACAAACAAAAGTATCTCAAAAACTATGCATCACATCTCTCATATTTTGACATTTTGAGTGAGAGGAGAAGTACTTGAAGAGTTTGATGTATAATATGTGCATGTTGTGTAAAAGTTGTATCATTGAAAAAGTAAAAACCGATACCGATAAGTTCCGATATTAAATTTTAATGCCAATATCGGCCGATAATATCGGACATCTCTAATTATTAGTAATCTACTGAGGTTAAAAGAATGTTTCTTTATATATAATTAATTTCTCTGTGTCTGGCCTTGCCTGCATTTATTCACGATTATATTTCTTTTTAATAATGCTATATTTAGAGTGTATTACAGTTGATATTTTAATTTCTTCAATTAAATCAGACGTAGATGCCAGATTTATTTTTCCACATTAGCCGAAAATTAAGCATTGCTTGTTGCTTTTGTTGCTTTTGCAGGATCCAGCTTTGGTGTCGAGGTTTCCTCCCGTTGCCCCATCTCTCCTGTCTCAGCTCAGTAGTGTCTGGAATCCAGCTGATCTTTGACCCTGACAAAACCCTGTAGAGTCCCTGTCCACAAGCTGCATGATATCACCCCACACTCTGCATTTTCATGAACCCAACCAGCAACCGTTCAAGTATGGACGTCCAAATCCAGAGCGACAGCAACATGGTCTCTGATGTGCAGCAGCCAGTTGATCTGTCAGTCTACCAGTCCCCTGAGCACTGGTCATCAACGTCTTTTCAAAGTCCCACCAGTCATGAAGTATTGAGCATATCGTCTCTGGTCCCGTCAACAGTCCTCACACTCTTGCCCCATTGTAAGCCTACAGTTAATGGAAACTTATACCCAGAGATTCCTTCCCTCTCTGAAGTCATATCAGAACCTCAAGTCCCAGAAGAATCATCTTCTTCCTTGGGTTCTCCAGAGACCCAAGATCAGAAAACCCTTCAGACCTCACCACTTCCCTGTGGTGAAAGTCCCCCGGACGTTCAGCAGAGGAAAGCGTCCAATGGGGGGCCGCTGGAGGAGGGGTCAGTCGGTCTTATATTACCCAAAGATCTCGCTGTTGAAGTCCCAGGTATGGTGATTCCACCCCAAAGCTTTCAATATATTCAACTGTATTAGAAACACAGCTGCTGCAGAGGGAGAAAATCACTTTGAGATTTATGGACACCCAAACACTGCACCCCTGTTAGAATTAGTTTACTTTTATAGAAAACCTCACACTTTTATTACCGGGCCTTATTTTTCAATGCACCTTTGAAATCCAAATGCTAATTAAATCCTGGTTAGGCAATTATTCAACCTCCATTTGAATAAACACATTCTCGCATTATGAAGTACAAGATGTGCGAAAACACATTCACACACACTCAGTGTTTTGGGTTTTTTTTTTATTCATCATGGTGGGTTTAAAATCTTTGGCTCGTCCTTCCTGTTCGCCGACTGCTGGGCGTACGTGTGATCTCTCTACCCATTTCGGTTTTCTGTTTTTCAGCCATTCCTCTGAAAGTAGACCTGATCTATAGCCGCTACAGAATCACAGACACATCCATACTGTGAGTTCCACCCAATGTTCTGATAAGGCGGTTCCTTATCAGCCCGCAGAAAAGTTTGATACAGTAAAACTCGTCAAAAGTTTCTCCAAAGCGCTGACTCAGCGGTTCGAGGCCTCGGTAATAACGCCATAATATACCGCAGTGCAATGCTGTGCCATCTATTTTCTGAAACAGGCTTCATAAGTCAAGTCTGGATCTCTTTGTAAAAACGACCGTTCTAACGACTGCAGTTTCTCACACCGACCCGAGATTGGACTGCATCATATTTAGCTAATAGAGAAAAAAATTGATTATCTGCTCGTGAGAATATTCCGTCATCTCCCAGAGCTCTATTCTCAGATCTGTTATGTTAATTACATACCCTAGTTTTGTCATCTGTCATTTTAATTATGCCCTTTTTCTAATATCATGTCAGCCATTTGGACAGTGATTTACCTCGTGAGAACAATAGTTCGTTCGTTAAGAAAATGGACGTTTTCCTGGCTTTTTTATTATCCAAATGGAAATTCACTCGTCCCAATGACCCACAACATAATAGTCTGCAGCCTGTCAAAGTGCTCTTACTTTCATTTGTTTTCCTCCCTAATCTCATCATCTGTCACTTTATGATTTAGGCAGTCCACTATTCCCAGCCCATTAGCTGATCTGTTTTCATTACAGAAACAGCCGTTACTCGTCACACTTTTTCATTCTGTGTTTTTTTTTTTCAAAAGATAGGTATGTGTATGTTGGTGTCCCGGTGTTAATTTAATGTAATAGAAAGTTCTACAGGAAAAAGACGCATAAATCACCTCCCAGATTTAACAGTTCGCTGACATTAACATTTAACCGGAATATCTCTGTCGATCCTGCTGCTGTGTAGCCCTGAAGCTTTTCCAAATACATACACAGAGAGGTCAAGGGTTGCCAGGTCTGCAGTTTTCTAATTGGGCTGTGAAGTATTGCCCGCAGGTTGAATAGACCTATTTTGCATGCAAATTAAATGTATAATATTTATAGGAGCGAATGAGGGGGGAATAAAACTATGTTTGAGCTTCAGTAACTCAATGGATATTTGTGCTAGATCTCTTAACTCAATCCCCATCTTTCTAAAATGTATTACAGTCTATTACAACAATCTCCACCTCATGCATTGATTGCATTTTAAAGTTGAAACTTTGTAAAATAAGTGTACTATATCGACCATGTGACTATATCGCTGCCCCTTTTTTTGTGAAAAACACGTTTTAAAATGGTTTCTCCAAAATTAAATGGCGCGCTCCTTTCTTTATGGTAGTTTTAGTTCATTCCCATTGCTCTCGTGTTGTTTGTGGCTGCAGAGGGCAGCTGTTTTCAGCAAAACAAAACAAAATTTAAAAAAAAACAACTGCACAAGTTGATGACTACTCAATTACCATATGTATAAAACCACAGCAGTTTGCTAATAAAGGCTGGTGTCAATATCATTCATTTTTTTTCATAATAAAGCTGGGGATAATAATAAATATTAAATCTGAGGAAGTCGTGCAGATGTTTATATCGTGTTGATTGGCCTAATGAGAGAGGTTTAAAGATGCATTAGCAGATATTTTAGCGATGCAAATTGTAAAAAAGGATCCAATGCACAACCAAGACCAGTGAATAACAACTGCAGCCCAATACACAACGAGCTGTGTTGTAGCACAGAGTCTCGCTCTCTCTCTTTTACAGATGAATTGATTGATTGTATTTATTTTTTTTAGTAGGTGCAGAGTCTGAAGCCTGTTCATCTGGAGACATGGTCCTGATTCTGAGCTTCCCACTCGCCATCGTCCTGATCATCAGCTCTGCTTTATTAGGTAAACCACTGAACCCGACTCCATTAGTGCTTTTGTCGTACGCAGGCTGCCATATTAGACCCAGTGAAGAATCTGCAAGAAATTCTATTTATGCACCAGTAGCACATTGATTTCATCAGGTAAAAACAGTAAGTGTAGCCTCGTTTCATCAGTTGGTTTCCATAGTAACTGCTAATATTGCAGCCAGTCTCAATTTCTAATAACGCCTTAGCGAGAATGCATATTAAAAGCATAAAAGTGAGAGGAAATGAAATATATCTATTTTTAATAATAATGATGATAACGATAACAATAGTAATAATTTCATAAAAATCCCAGAAGATGTTTAATAATTCAACATTCCGGCTAAGTTGATTCACTCTGTCGCCGCACCGGTTTCTTGTCTTTTCCTTTTAGTCAAGTTCCTGGCGTTTCCATCTGAAGTAGGTGAATCTCCTCCTCCCTGTGGTCCAAAACAGAACTGCAGTGCCCCAACTGCAGTCTCTTTTCTGTCCAAGAATCCAACAAACAACACAACCAACGCAACTGCAGGTTAAATAAATAAATAAATAAATAAATGGTTAATTAATGAATTAAAAATCCTGCTGATTAATGTGTGGGAATGTGCAGGGCAGCCTCGGGTGGTAATATTAATCAGTCATTCTAATTCGCTGCTTATCCGTGTCGGACAGAAGATGATAATTACAGATCCATCAAATGTTTTGGCATTTACTGCCATTGGTTTAATGGCCTTACCATGAAAAGAGAACGCAAACATAACAGTTCCCATATCATTTGCATTCTTTAATTGTCTTCTCACACCCAGACTGCACGGTTCAAGTCAGTGCTGGCAGACGAATTGTCGGGGGGACAGCCGCGGAGCGTGGAAAGTGGGGCTGGCAGGTCAGCATGCAGTGGAGGGGGAGACACGTCTGTGGAGGTGCCATCATCTCCCCTTCCTGGGTCATCACTGCAGCTCACTGCTTTGTCGAGTAAGAGGTGGACATGGACATGGAAGGAGTTGAGATCCATAGTTCTCAGTAGGACGTCTGCTATTATCAGAATTGTTGTGAACAGTAAAAAAAAAAGAAAAGAAAAAGAAGCTGGGGTCCGTTTCCTTGTCAGAGCCTTTTGAATTAAGAACAGCAAAAAAAAAAAACATCTATACCACACAAGTAGGTGTTTATGCAGGGACACTGATGGGCCCTTCATTTGGATTTTGATCACACCAGCAAACAGTTTGAGCACCACTTCAAACATTATGCAGCCCATTAAATTTCTTTTTTTTTTGGTCGTTTTGAAGCGAAACAAATTGATCTAGACCTGAACAATTAAAATCTGATTTGCATATATTTATTGCGTGGTCCTTAAAAGTAATTGCAGTCAGTGCATTTTAATGCAGTTTGATTGTTAGTTTTGCTCTTTCAGAGCTTACTTAACTTTTTTTTTCCCATCTTTGTTTACCTGACCGAGATTGAACAACATTTGAAGGGGGTGTATAGCAGTGTGTGTTTGGCAGGCACATATCACTGTTACATACTGGCACTGGTGTCAAGTAATTTATACCAATAACACACACATCAGCAGTACATACACCACATCATGCACACTGGGTCTATGTGTGTAACGCTGCTGTTTGTGCAGGAACAGCATGCTGGCCGTGTCTGACTGGCTGGTGGTGGTGGACACAGTCCGCATCACAGACAGCTCTGTGGGGAAACGTTACAGAGCACTGCAGGTCCTCTACCATCCCCGCTTCAACACGCACAACAATGACTACGACGTGGGCCTGCTGCGCACCATCACTGCTATGGAGCTACATGGTAAGAACCAGGTGTCTCCTCCAGTTAATTTATGTTTTCACCATACAGAACTGTCAAGAACACTACTTTTCCCAAAAACAGTTGAAGTATTTGTTAAATAATGAAATTGACAAAGTTAACTTTAAAAAAAATTTTTTTTGAAGATATATGACACATGGTTAATTGTGGTGGAACTTGAAACTTGCGTGGGAACTTTTATGTGTACTGTAGATGGGGTGCGACCAATCTGTTTACCCCTGGCGAGTGAGTCGTTTCCTCCTGGAGCCGCCTGTTGGGTCACTGGCTGGGGCTATATTAATGAAGGAGGTGTGTTACATCGACACAAACCAACTTGAATCGTGCTCCTAATCCTCCATTTTTCTTAGATCTTCCATTTCACCGAAATAAATTACGATAAGAGGAAGCTCTCAACTGTTTCTACATCCCATTAGCAAGCTCTTTGGGGATATACAAGTATATATAAAGTGGACGTAATGGTAATGTGACACTTAGCTGCTCCCTTTACCAATTTAATCAGGATCACTTTCAAGTTATTGCTTTCGTTCCAAGAAACTCTTTGCATACGCAACCGTTTTATCTTATTTAAACGAGGGCAATGTTTCTTACAATGTTACTCTTTTTGATTCTGAGAGTTACTTTAATGTTACTGGTAAGTTTTCTTTTATTGCTTTACTTTATGTTAGGTTATCTGGCAAATGAGCTGAGGCAGGCACAGGTCAAGGTGATAGCTCAGTCCGTCTGCTCCGAGCCGGACGTCTACGGAGAGTACCTGACTCCTCGGATGATTTGTGCTGGCACACTGGAAGGAGGTGTGGACTCCTGCCAGGTACGCACCCAGTGGCATAAAATCTCATCGTAAACACAGATGTATAATTTTATAGGGGAACAGCGGGTGAAGCGGGTTGAAGTTCAACATGAAATGTTCCTGTTTGAAGGGAGACAGTGGTGGACCCCTGGTCTGTGAGACAGCCAGTGGTGACTGGAGGCTGGCAGGAGTGGTGAGCTGGGGTGAGGGCTGCGGACGCCAGAATAAACCAGGCGTCTACAGTCGAGTAACCCAACTGATCACGTGGGTTGAAGGATACATAGAGGTACTGGACTGTAAAACGGACCCCCCCCACACACACACACACACACACACACAATGATTATCTTGTTAACTATTTTCTTAATTGGTCAGTCATTTGTCTGGTGGATTCAAAACGCCAAAAAATAGCAACGAATGATCTGACAAAGTTCCAGGGTCGAAGGTCATGTCTTCGAATGTTATATTCAGATTGTGATGATATAAAACTGAGAGGTATTTTTTTCTCAAAAAAGTTGACAAATTAATTCAGTAATGCTTATAGCTGCATGAAAGAAATTGGATTCGTTAACTTGATATCAAGGGCAGCACGGTGGCGCAGTGGGTAGCGCTCGTGCCTCACAGCAAGAAGGTCCCTGGTTCGAATCTCGGTTCGGGAGATCTTTCTGTGTGGAGTTTGCATGTTCTCTCCGTGTCTGCGTGGGTTCTCTCCGGGTACTCCGGCTTCCTCCCACCGCCCAAAAACATGCATTGTGGGGGTTAGGTTAATTGGCCACTCTCTAAATTGTCCATAGGTGTGCATGTGAGTGTGAATGGTTGTTTGTCTGTTTATGTATTCTGTGTTGGCCCTGCGATGGACTGGCGACCTGTCCAGGGTGTACCCTGCCTCTCGCCCGATGTCAGCTGGGATCGGCTCCAGCTCCCCCCGCGACCCTTAACAGGAGTAAGCGGTAGAAGATGAATGAATGAAAACTTGATATCAAAACGATATCAACTACTTTAATAGTTTTGCTTCTGAAATAAAAACTCAGGAGTTGAAATGACTTCATCTTGTTTTTCAGCCGCAGTGCTCGCACTGTTCGCTAAACTAATAAGCCCTTTACAGAAAAACAAATCAATAGATAGAATCAACAGAAGAGGGAATAAATACGCTCATTCAATCAGAGAGAGCACGAGCACTAAAGGTTATACTTTATAAAAATAATTTGACTTGCAGAAATAAATTTTTTTTTAAATTATTTTATTTTTTTAAATTGATGCTTGCGTTTTCCTGTCTTTTGGCCCGCAGGACAAACCAAAGCTGCCGGAGACCACCACAGCCATCACTGCCACCTACACCTGACACAAGTGACAATAAACGTAATAAACATGTAAATCGCCTGCATCTGCTTGTTTCTCCTGCTGGTTCTACTTTTTTTTTAAAAAAACATTCAAAAAGAATTATAATTTAGACGGGAACAAAGCTACATGTGTATAAATTGACAAAGCCAATATTAACAGGAATCAGTTCCGTGTGAACCAACAAGTAACAAGAAACTACAGTAGACTTTGTAGCATTGATTATTCTAATTGTAAACATATATACATACATATATGGAATCATGAAATTTTTTTTATGTATGTATACATATGGAAATATTCTTGTATTAATGTATGTTCTGTAATATGCATGATGGCTAACCCAGCTGGTAAGTTTATGTATTATGATGTAGTCTGGGTGTGACGTGTCACAAACCGAGTGTGTCAACAGTCACGTACGCCGGTCGATACCGTTAGTGTGTGCGCAGCGCGTGCACGAGCACGACAGGCGCGAAGAAGAAGAAGAAGAATAAAGAAGAAGAAGAAGAAAAAAAGACGAGGAAGAAGAGGAGAAAGAAGGTGGTGGTGTGACCGTTTTTTTTGTTTAGTTTTTTATAGATAGGAGTTTGTAGCCTGGGCAGCTAACTGAACTGAACTGAACTTAAATGACCTATGTCCTTGGAGGAAGTTGACAGCACTGAGGGGCGTGTCCACACAATAACAGTCAATAATACAAACACTGGATTTGGGCCATAATAAACTAAACACGTTCTCGTGAGATGATTAAAGGGAAGACGTCAGTCTGAGAGTCGAACAGGCTGGAGGACACAGCGCCTCTGGATTCGCTCGGCCTTAGCAATTGCTAAGCTTCTGCTCCCCGGGGGTTGATTATTATCTGTTCCACTCCCCAGGGAGTATAAGAGACGGGCCACAATGTGCTCGGTCGTCGGTAGGTTGAAACCAGTTCAACTGGCTCTGGCGCTAACGCTTCGCCCCAGAATAAGTACCGAGGGCTGGAGTTCCGCAGCAGCCCAGAGCAGTCGCTTCCGCCCCGCCGCATGCACCGGCTTCGCCCACCTCCGACTCCCGGCGAGATTGCACTGTACCAGGATGGCTGCACCGCTCTTCCGACAAGTAGGTGCACGTCGGTGTATGTTGTTTTGCCTCAAATGAAACTGTTTTGTCGGATTTTAACACACAACGAAAGCAGCAGTGCAGCTAATGTAAAGAGAAAGTTAGCTAGGTGGTGTTAGCCGTTAGCTTAAATATATCTGTTTTGGGGATGTTATGTTCGTTACTGCAGTTTGACTGAACGCGTTTAAAGTTGATGCTAGCTAATGTCAAGGCTTGTGTCAATGTATTACTCAAATATCGAGTGATATTTAAGTAATTCTTAATGTTGAAATCAGCCGCTGAGAACTCAAAGCTGAATTTACTGGTAATTCCTGCAGATTGTGTACACACAATCTACATATATGTACATTTTTACTTAGGTGTTAAACATCAATTATTCGACTGTAAACAATAATTAAGTTCATAAAGTGAGTGTGATTCCTTTCATCATCATAATATAGAGCAGTAAATAAAAACAAAACAACAACACCACCATATTCTCAAGATACTCAGGGTGTAGTTTGTGCCGAGCAGTTTGGAGCAAACTGCTCAGACTTGTGGCTCCACACACCAGTCTCTTCAATCTTTCTGAGTTTATCTTAGGGCTGGCTGATTAAATAATATAAATAATTATCTTTTTTCTTTAATACCAGTATATTAAAACTAATTAAAGCAAATAATATGTGTAGTGCTTGGGAATACTTGGCCTCATCGTCACATGCAGTACATGAGACAATTCAGAAATCCCCAAACAACCAAAAAAACAGCTTTCCGGGTCCTGTCTTGTTTTCTCACACATATCCACAAACACACAGGATAGCAGGGAGGATTTGCATCGTTAGCAACGGTTGTCACGTGTTGAAATTTAATGCTGAGTCATTCCCCTGCCCACTGTTGTTTTTCTGTTCAGCTTTTCGAGTTGCAGAGCAGCACGTACACCTACCTGCTTGCTGACGTGGAGACCAGAGAGGCGGTTCTCATCGATCCCGTTCTGGAGACCCTTGACAGGGACCTGAAGTTTATACACGAGCTCGGGCTCAATCTGAAAGTGGCAGGTACATGATCCCTGATCATTGAGCTTCTGCAATATACGGTACTCAAATCTAAATGCTGTGTGATTCTGTGAAACATCTCTGTAGGCTATATAGTGCTGGTTCTTCATGTGTGGTTACGTAATACTGAATGATTATGCGTCTTAATGAAACCTTTAGGGAGCAAAAATATATAAATTGTTACCAAACCACCAATGTATGTATTGTAAATGATCAACTACTTTTACTGCCAGATTCGATGGCAAAACACAATACCCTCTTTATTTGATAGTAAACACCCACTGCCATGCGGACCACATCACAAGCACTGGGCTGATGAAAAAAAGAGTGGCTGGCCTGAAGAGCGCTATCTCCAAACTCAGTGGTGCCTCTGCAGATATAAAGCTATCAGAGGGCGACAAGATCACCTTTGGAAAACATGTACGTAGGAAATGTGTGATTTATCTCATTACATAGGATCATACAGTTTATATCTATATACATGGATTGTTCTAGAGAAAGTTAAAATCTGTTTGTCCAAATGTAAAGTGAAATATAATGCTGTAAAACATACTGTTTTACTAAAAGTGGTGATAGGATTTTGGGGTCTGAGGCACTGTGTTGTGTACGAGAGGTATGAGAGGTTGAGGTAGATGAAGGCCTGTATCATGTGATGCATGACAAACGGGGCCTAGGATCGCATGGGACTCATCACCTTAAGCACATTGCATTGACGTACACAACATTCACCAGCATATTCAGTGTCATGTGAAAGTGTGTTTTAAGGATGGGGAGGATAAAGGAGGTGGTTCTGCTTCAAGGCAGTGAAGAAAAGTCAGTTTTACAAAAAAAAAGAAGAAAACATACAGTAGATTTACTAAAAGTCGTATGAACACTGACCACATTGTGGTTCCTGCTTCCTTGTTTCTGGGGAAAGTTCCTGCTGTTACAAGTGATCTTGTGTCTTTGCAACGGCTTGTATCCTGATTCATTCAGCTTCGTGATTTATATGGACAGACCCATACATACTTTTGATTTTCCATCAATAGCAGCATTTAGGATAATGTATTTTTGATCTGCATTGTGCGCTTTACAGGATTTTTTGGTTTTTGTTTTCACATTAACTGGGTTGACCTTTGTTTCTTCTCACTTGCTAAGTATCTGGAAGTGGTGGAGACACCTGGACACACTGATGGTTGTGTGACACTAGTGTTGGGGGATCAGAGCATGGCTTTTACTGGGGACGCACTGCTCATCAGAGGCTGTGGCAGGACCGACTTCCAGCAGGGTAGACATACACTTTTGGATCGAATTTGTATTATTTTTGTAATATTGTTAGATGGACACAGGGGGGCACTGTTGCGTTATTTTTTTCTTTAATATTCAGTGTGTATATATATTGTGTAACCTGTGGAACATATTTTTTGTCTGATTCAGGTAACGCTAAGAGGCTCTATGAGTCAGTCCATCAGAAGATCTTTACTCTGCCTGACCAGTGCCTCATTTACCCAGCGCACGATTACTTAGGTTGGTTTAAAACCCACACACCTGTATGTTTAAGTCCTGTTTTCCCGAGAAAACTGGTTTTGCAAATAGACAAATCTAATGCACCCATGTAGAATTAAAAAGGCTGATATTCTGTTTCAGTGCATACACCATCTGTCTATAAGTCCAGTATGTACAATGCATCAGCTGTTTCCATGTCTGCCAGCACCATGTGATTTCACTGCAGTTACTGCAACTGATTTTATCTTGTCGCTGATCATTGAGGTTCAACATCTGGCATTTATCAAACTTTGAGAGACCACAGTAAATAGAGATGACATATCACACACTTTCTCCGTGTATCAGGTCAGACAGTATCTACAGTTGGTGAGGAGCGCAAGTTCAACCCACGCTTGACCAAGAGCCTGGAGGATTTTGTGGACATTATGAAAAACCTGAAGCTCTCCAAGCCTGCAAAAATAGGTATCATAAACAATCTCCTCTTTAGCCAAACTATAAGTCATTTTAATAACAGTGTTAAGAATGTCATTTCTGTAATACCTCATAGTACAAGGTGACACAGTTTTGCTTCTATTTCTTTTTCCCTTGCAGACATTGCGGTTCCTGCTAATCTGGTTTGTGGATTACATGAAATTTGAATATCTGGCAAAAGGAAGGTTTCTAATCCAATCACTGACATCTTAGCAAAGTGATTAACATATACTGGATTTATCTAAGGAAATAAGAATGTTTATTTGTCATTATATAGCTACAGTGAAATTTTGGTGGCGCTCTCAAGGTGCCTTTACCCATATTTAGCAGAAGTAGCCAAAAATCTGACCATACAGTGCTTTATTTGTATTTATTGATAAAGATGTGTATTTTATGATTATATGCTTTAAGAGCTGATGTAAATGGTAAATATATCGCATTCTTATGCGTTTTTCTCGTCTGAATAACCAATCAAAGCTCTTAATGTGACAGTAATAGTTCACATTCACCCATTTACACAGCACTTCTATACAGTATATATATTTGAAGCTTGTCTTTTACACACACTGATGGTACAGCCATCAGAGGCAATTTCAGTGTCTTATCCAAGGACACACAGTCATTCAGATTTGTACTGCTTGGAATCAAACCACTAACTTTCCATTTCTGGGAGAACCAACAATCTTGAGCCTCACTTGGAGAACAGGTACTTATGTCATTGTGATCACACCTTAAGTCAGCTTTAGCAGTTAAAATGAAATTTTGAATTCAAATGTCTCCTTAAAAATCTGTAGACGAGGAGAGACACTATTAAATGTTTTATTGCATTTTGATCTTATGTAAATGTGAGTATTGTCTTTATTCAGCTGTGTTTGTGAGATTGTAGCAGGGGAATACTTGAAGATAGGAGTGTTCAATTCAAGGTTTTGTTAAGCATTCATGCCTGCTTTACTGGGACAATTGAGTTCTTCCACATGGGCTTTTTTAGTGATCCCAGGCTCCTGTAGCCAAGGCCTCGCTCACACACACAGACACACACTCCACGGCTGCTAGCCACAGCCTTTTTGCATAGCAGGAACATCAAACTACACTGTTTGCATACAGAATCACCAAGGACGCCAGCGTTCCATTGCGTTGAAAGTTGAAAACATGTTATAAACGTGTGTTAGGAGCTAAGGGTTTCTGTTGAATTGTTTATTGTTTCAGTTCGATGTGATAAAAGTGCATCCATTCCACGTATCAACACAGTGAAATGTGTTTCCAGATGGCTGAATGTCCTCTATGTGCTGCACTCAACGGCCGGTTAACAGCTCCACAGCCAGTAAGACAGGTTTGTTTGGGAGTGTTGTCCTCTGACTCAGCCACATGCCTTTTTCAGAGAAACCTGCACATGTGACAATGAGCTACACAATTGTATTTGGCTGATCAGCATTTGCCATGATTTAAAGCAGCACTCCACCAACTGGACACTTTAAAAGTATTTGAATTATTACATACAGAAACTAAAAAATAAAAAAACAAAACTCGAAAGCTTCATCCAGATCTTTTTTCTCGAATGCATAACTGCAATCCAAGCAAGCCTGTTTACATTTCTAATAAAGAACCAGTATTGCCCTTATACACCATACAGACTGCTGTGAGGAATCTCAAATATCTTCTTTCACCTGCTCATGTTATTGTCAATACACTGATATGTTTGATGTTTTGCTAGTGGAATCTCTGTTAGGAATCGTTGTTATATTAGAAGACTTGGTATGTGTTAGAATAATGGAGAAAGGATTATATGTTGGTGGGTGTTGGCTGATCATATGCAAGTTAATACTGCCTGCCCCCCACAAACATAACACCTACCAGATGTCCCTGTCAGCGTTTGAGATAAACGGCGTTATTGGACATCCCCTCTGCCTCACGTGTACTCGCTCACAGACACCTGCATTGTTTCTTCATTCAAAACAGGAGGTGTGTGTTTGTGTGTGTTGCCATTAAGTAGAAGATGTGTTGCTTTCGAGGCGAGAAGGTGGCAGCTGTCTCGACACCGAGTCTGTCACCCATCTGCCACCCCTCTTTCACTATCTCTCCCCCTCTCTCTCCCTTTACCCACTTTCACTGTGCCACCCTGAACCTGCAGCCTATTCTCTCACACCGGCCACATGTCACTGGACAGAATCTATTACACTATGGGCTCATTCAGAACGGGCTGTAAAGAGGCCCGTCAGGGTGATAACGCCATCAGAGTGAAGCACAGAGTTTGCCCCTCACACCCTGAAATCAAACCCCATTCACACTCAAAGGGTCTCTCGCTGTGTAAGTCGCTCATTTCTCTTTTGTGTCATGAGTTTTTTTTTTTCCCCATTACACGACCTTACAGTGCTGTGGTACTCGCTGGTAAGTTTTCAGTGACTGTCTAATGCTTTGTGGTATTTTAATCTTTACTTGGATCAATTGAACAAGGCAACAACAGCGCACAACAAGCATGTGGTACTCAGGGCTCCTTTATATACTCACAGTCATCCAGGTCATGTGATTTCTGATAGCAGCAAGTCACTGAATACTAATAATATCTGTAATATAGTTCACGTGGAGACTGAGTTTTTTCTGTGTTTCATGTACTATTCAGTGTTTTCTAATTATTTGATCTTTTATGCCATAATTAAACATAGAACATTAAACATAGATTGCCTGACCAAACATCCACCAAACAGACACGGGTGCAAACTTAAACCCAGACGTAACTTCAGGTGATGAAGAGGAAGTGAAATCTGGTCTTACTGCACCTACAGGACGGTTGGGGTATGTCGAGTTGAGGCGACAACCCTCGGATGCTTCTCTTAGTCTTGTTGCACCTGTTTGGGTGGGGCAGCCTCCTTTCTTTTAAGTGCACTGTTCAAGTTCCAAGATGGAACTACTATATTAAAACAAAACAAAAAAAAACTTAATGCAAATGTGTGTCCTGCAGATGTAGAGTAACAGAGGGCAGTGTGGTTCATCATGCTGATTGGTCATAAGGTTATCGTTCGTTATTTCATCATCATATGGTATGGGCAGCATGAATGAATATGTAGCATGTTGTGTATTTCATGACACCATTGGTTTTACTGTGGAGTAGTGAATGTTGCTAACATGGCACAGGGTCAAAGGTCAAAGGGTTCAGGAGGCCTGTCACTCAAAGCCTATGCTTGGAGGCTATTTTTATTTTTATTTTTTATTTTTTTTTACATTGCAGTGTATAAAGAGAAAATAGACAGAGGACGGTAAAAGGAAAAACATGGACACTTTTAAATACAGTTTTCTTGTAGATCTGCCAAAGTCACTTTATCAAAGGAAAAGTGAAAGTATTAAAAAAAATCTAATGGGAGTCTGTTATTTAAAGTACTCTCTCTCTCTCTCTCTCTCTCTCTCTCTCTCTCTCTCTCTCTCTCTCAGAATGATGAAGAGGGGTGGGGGGAGTCATGTCTGTGGCAGGAATAGAAATCTCATTTCTGTGCAGGACTTTATTCGGACTACAAAAAAAAAAAGGAAAAAAAAAAGCAAGGAAAGCACGTGCACTGGTCGGTGCCCGCCTCCCTCCTCCCCCTCCCCCTCCCCCCGGTGCGCTCTCAGTTCAGTCTCACCTGTCGACGCCGACAGGCGGCTGCGGCTGACAGGAAACCGCCGGCGCCGTCGGAGGAACTTTACGCGTAACGTGACTTTGGCTGCGCGTGAATGGAAGCGCATTAAAAAACAACAACAACAACAACAACTTTCTCCTCCTCTGTCTTTCCCCCTGTGCCATGAGGTGAAGGGCTCGAGGCTCCTGACGCCGGAGCACGTTTGCCAGGTAAGAGTCGTTTGTTTCCTTTCTCTGTGTGTGTGTGTGTGCGCGCGCGTGCGTTTATCCAAATCAGCAGAATCGATCAATGCGCAACAACAACACCGCAGCGCAGCTCCCATTTCTTATATACGTGTGTATGTGTATGTGTATGTGTATGTGTAAGTGTGTGTGTGTGTGTGTGAGTGTGATGGACTGCACCACATCTGCTTTTTCATACACTGTATCTTCCGGAAGTTTTCAGTCTTCAGTCTCTGGCTGTGATTAGAACACAACCATTGATTCTCTTTGATTCATTCATGACGTGTTCTCCCACCCTCAGGCCTGAAGCAACACACACTTTGTACAACACTTTGTACCTGCCAGGGTCAGCAGACAGACAGGCAGGCAGACAGACAGGCAGGCAGGCAGGCAGCATCTGTATATAAAAACATTCCACTATACTGAGCAGTTAGATTGTACTATTCACCTCAGTTCCCTTTGTTTATCCGGTGACCTCTGTTTATTTTTTTATTGTTATATAAAGACTAGTTATCTTTCATCAGGGATCATATTCACTGGAACTCTCTCTCTCTTTTTTTTTTCCTGTCAAACTTTGTCCCATGACAACCTCAGTTTACATAAATTCGCCTTTTGTTTACAGTGACCCTGGGACATCTCTCCTCCATCAGCTCACACTGGGTAAACAGGGTGGGAGGGAGCGCGGCTTCGGGGAGAGACGCCCCCCCCTGTTGGGAGGGTTCACTGTCTGGGAAGTTCGGCCCATTTAGTTGCTTCTCCGTCTGGAGGAGCGCCGGAGACAAATCTGTGTCTGAGCCCTGAGTCCTAGCTTCTCATTAACGGCTCACGCGTTCTTGCACCACACTTCCCACAGATTCACTCAGGCCAAAGGAATCTGTGCCGGAGCAGTAGACGCTGTCATGATGCCAGGAGTTCAACACAGCAGGGGGATGGGAACTGATAACTGCCCTGAGAGACTTTCCCAAATCACGCCTTTATATATATATATATATATATGTGTGTGTGTGTGTGTTGCTGAAAAGGCTAATTATAAAGCTGCCATTGTCGACTTTGCAGAGCAGCCGACTTGCCAATCAGCACATTTTCCATAGGAATGCATGGAAATACTCTACAAAACAATGGGAATTCCCAGTTCCGCTAGCTTTTGTCTGCACTGCCAGCGTGTTTAAGCCATTTGTTTTCTGTGCAATCGATTTACAAATGCACAGTGTGTCACACCTAGCTGCACGGTCCCTTCTGTTGCATGTGCCGTCGCCCATGTGTCAGGCACAGTTTGACACTTCCTGCTCACAGTAACAAGGCGACAGCTGTGTGACAGCCAGAACTCCCTCCCCTCACCTGCTCTTCCTCCTCACAGCCTTGACTGTGACGACCACTGCCTGCTCCTCGGTGCCGAGCCAGAAGCTCGGAGACGGAAGCAGCAGTAGCATAGACAGAGCAAGGATGAGGCTAAAGGGGGGGGGTGAGGCTGGGGTGTGTTTGGTCAATAACACTCTGGTCAGTATCATGCCACTGTGTTTCTGTCCAGTACACAGCTCTGCAAGGTCTCCTCTCACTGCTGACCTCTCTCACACTGCCCTTTGACCTCCACCCGTAAGTCAACAAAGATGTCGTTTACCTGTTTGACTTTTATCTGATCAAATGTAAATAAGGTGAGTGCAGGATTCAATCCACAGTATCTTTTGAAGATACAAGCGTTTCTCTTTTTGTGGTTCTACCTTTTTTGTTTGTCAGCACACACACACACACACACACGCACGCACACACACACACACTGCATGTCCACTGTTTACACTACACAGTAACCCGGAGGTGAGTACCTGTTCATTCAGTGTCAGGCCACTTTCCGTTCATTCACAGAAACACTTCCCACCTTTTCACCTCATTCATCAAGGAAGTGATGAAAAAGATGAAGAGCATTGACCTTTATATATTCCACTATTATGTGATGAAATGTTACATAAGTGGTTGATTGAGTGAAAACAGTGGCTTGACCTCCAGCCCTGACCTCTGTGCGTGACATGTTTGCCCTGTGGTGCCAATGCACCGCGCACATGTTGACAGGCAGCAGTCAGCATCCACACCCACACAGCGCCTGCCACCAGCACAGCTCTTTTGTCCTGCATGTAGCTGCTGAAATACAGGCCGTCATCAGTGTTGACTTAATGGCTTTGTGTATGCAGTGTTACCCGTTCACCAGCGCGGGGTCCTGACAGGTAGAAGGTCATGCTGGGCTGATGCTCTGCTTGGGTCTGAGAGCTGGAGACGAACCGTAAGCTGACCCACTCTGGATGAGTTGGTTGTCGGCTGAGATTCCGTGGAGCGATGGAACCGTGGACACAACTCTCTGTCAGTGCTCCGACGGTGTGCAGGGGTCTGTGTTGTGCTGAGTCAGCTGTTGCTGGTTAGGCCTGCTCTGTGGTTGATCATTAGCACTGCAGACCGACCTGATGTCGTCCATGATGGGTTTGACACAGGATAGATTATGTCTTGTGTTACGTTCGGGTGTTTTTTTTTTCATTGAAAAGACATTAAAGTAACACAACAACACATCTGGATGCTGATGTGTGGGACCTCTCCCCAACGTCAAACCAATTATTTTGGGCACAAAGCAGCTGTTTGTTCTTGAGTGTCATAGTATTTATTTATTTATTTATTTATTTTCTCATTCCCTTTTTGTGCGTTGACCCGCTCTGTTTGTTTTGGCCTGTGTTTGTTAACGCCGACTGACCATTGTGTTGACGTCGAAGCGTGGACTTTACTCCTTTACTCCTCCGTGTCCCTCTCCCACTCTCGGCTCTGCCGTGTTGATAGTGTATCAGAGCGGACTTTAGCTGGAGGTCAGATAGCAAATGCTTGCGCTGGTGTTTGTTTGGATAATGATGTAGCTCTGTGTGTGTCGCTCGCTACCTCGTGTGTTTTTTCACTTAGCATCAGCCGGTGTAGGAGAAGAGAAAGAGTTAATCAATACAGTATTAATATTAGATTGATTTATCATAGATGGGGGTTGGGCTGGGATTTAAATTACTATGACACATATGTATTGTCGAATAATTAGTATGTCTGCCAACCTATCCTCTTTTGTAAGATTAGAAATTCGTTTTGGCTGAAAAGTAGCAAATATCATGAAAATCATATTATTTTTACATTGACGACTCAGGTCCTGAAATTACAAAAATAGTCTTTCTGTCTATAATTATTTTTCCTAGCAGATCGTTTAGGAATAGTTTAACAGAAATTGTCTGTTGGGTAGTGAGGCGAGCTTCTGATATTTGGTTTTACTATATGCTGTAAACCAGATGAGCGCCATTTTGCCTTTGATGTCCCATCAGTGGCTTTTATCCTTCAGATGAGAAGTTTTGGTTTCACTCGTTTGTGCCTCACCTCTGTTGTCACAGTCAGATACAGGAACAACCTAAACCCATATTTGCACCACACAGATCATTACACCCTGTTGAAGATACAGTCGGTGTTTTCATCAAGAGCACTTTTTATAGCTGCTACTTTTTTTTTTTAACCTAAACACATGGTACTGTGTCTTCCGATCAAACATAGCAGTTGGATTTAGAAATAATAAGGTAAGAAATAATGAGAATAAGAAATAAAATCCTGTTGACCATCAGTGTTGACACTCACTCTCTCTCTCTCTCTCTCGCTCGATGTCAGAGTGCCAGTCATTGTTTGGAAGCTCTCACTCATATCTGTGCTGTATATTTATCTCTCTCTCCTTCCTGCATTCCCCGCAGCCTAATAAGGTCTGGATGCGAGGAGAGAGGGAGGGCAGGGAGGGCGAAGGAGGACGGTGGGAAAAAGGTTGGACGACAGCAGGGTTTTCCCACACATTGGTTGTGGTCATTGCACATGTGAGTGTTCCTGCGGTCATGCATGGCTTTGTGCAGAGAGAGACCACACAGATGAAGGTGAATGTGCGACAGGATGATAAAGACCTGCAGGAGAAACATATTTCCCAGACGTTGGGTTTGGGGGGGGGCTTTGATGTAGATGGGCGTAAACACCACATAATGATATTTGCTCGGACAAACAGTACAACACAAAAGTACTTCAAAGTCCGTTCAGGTGTAGTTCTTGTTCCTTTTGCTTATTGTCTCTGTCTGCTGATGCACATGAAAAGAAAAAAAAAAGCGATTTATCATCCTCGCGTCTAAGTCCTTCATTCAGAGAAAGTCCTTGAAACCCAACCACAAACCACCACCCACATCCTGCAACCTCTCCCCTCTCGCTATTGTGTTGGCCCACTGGTTCCTCGGGGCTGCGTGGTGGCCTGGCTTCAGGAGGCGGCGTCGGGAGTGTGTGGTGCAGCGGTGGTCTGGGTTGTGTTTGTGTTTGTGCTTCTGCAGTATTACTCAGCTGCGATATCCCCTCTGTGAACCGTCACCTGATCCCTCTCACTCCTCCACCCTGCGCCAGATTAGATTACGCACAATATTCGCTAAGGCGGTGTACTGTACCTCTCATTAGCTGCCTCGCCTGTCCCCGCTGCAGAAATGCCCCAAAACAACATGGAGAACGCCAGGAGCCAGTGGCCGCAGGGGCTCCAGCCGCCGTGGATCACCAGAGTAGCCGGGGGTCCGAGTCCCGCCTCCTCGGGGGCGGAGTCGGATACGGAGAGCAGCAGCACGGAGAGCGAGAGGGTGAGTGATTGAGGTGATGGTGATGTAATAACCTCCCATGTGTCTCTCATATCAAACGACGTGGTGGAAGTAAATCAAAGGCCCATGCTTTACCGTCTTGCATCTGTCGACGTTGCCCCCCCCCCTTTTTTTTTTCTTCAGTCCTGCATCAAAAAGCTGGAGGTGGGTTCAGTGAGGGTCCTGTCCTCGCCCTCAGTGGTCCAACAGCGAATCGCAGAAATCGACCAACAGAAGGAGGAACTGAAAATTGAGGTGAGTCGACAACAAAACATCCCAGAGCGTCAAATCATTTCAGTTTGACTCGAGCAATGTGTGATGGACCATTATAATGGATTACAGGTCAAACGGTTCATTTAATCAGGTCAATGGGTGGAAGATAAAGTTGATGTCATAAATCAAACAGTTTTGAGGAAAATAGTCAAAGTATTAATATTAATATGACGTCTCGCCTTTAAGGAGGTTATGATTTGTTGTTGTTTGTCTGTCCACTACTCAAACACCACTGGACTGATGTCCATGCAGTCATGGATTTGGACATGTGGACAGTTCGGGCATGACCCAACTATTTCATTTTGGAGCAGATCTGATTAAGGTGGTTGATTAAGGGTCATTATAATAAAAATCAGGTGTATGCAGAGAGCGGATATTTAAAAACGCTTATCGTTTATGTCTTGATGGGGAAAAAAAAAAACAAACCCCCCCAAAAAAATCATTCCAACTGTGACCCTGCTGAAGTCGGCAGTTTTCCAGCTCCACTCGCCACCACAGTCACGGTGAAGGAATGCATATCTCTGATTTGCTCCCGCTCTGGTCAATATGAATCAGCTGGCTTGTCTGTCTGTGTGGTGGTGCAGCTGCAGCTGGAGATCGCGCTGCTTCAGGGGGAGCTGCAGACGGAGGAGCAGCAGCTGCTCAGACACACACAGACGCTGCAGGCTCTGCAACAGGAGGCCAGACACAGAGAGACGCACAGACACACAACCAGGCAGAAGGTACGATATGCAATGTACAGTCTTTTCATTTGTATTTGCGTTATTGTGTTGCATCTGTAATTTTTTTTTTTTTCTCTAATATCTCATATCCTCCTTTTTCCTCTTGGAGACCACACAGGCTAGTGTTTGTTGATGGGACATTTAGCAGCTTAGCTTTGACATCACAGTCTCAACAGGAAGAAAAGCAGGTTTATGGGATTTGAAATCGATGTGTGGCTGTTGTGGTAACGGTCCACCGACATCAACACAAGATCCTTTTCATGATAAGTCAGCTCCCGTGAAATAACGGAATATTTCAGGCTCCGGCACAGAGCTGGTTTCCTTATCTAACTTTGTAAACACGGTTGTGAAATGGTTGCGCGTTTTTTTTTTTTTGTCCGGCTTTAGAAATAGATTTTGTTTTGATTTTGAAAATGAAGGCGATGGTGACCGTGTGCTGGCTTCTGTCCTCTCCCGCATCTCGTCTGTCGCTGCAGGAGCGAGAGAGTCTGGAGGAGGAGGGTCGCCGGGTGCAGGAGCTGAGGAGGAGGTGTGAGGAGAAGGAGAAGCTGATCCCCAGTCAGCCAGAGAGCCAGAGGGAACAGTTGACCCTGCAGCTGCAGCAGGTGAGGCACTGACCATCAGAGGTCTTCAGAGGCGCCACTCAGACGACAAGAAAACACAAAAACACATATGATCCCCAAATTTCAAGTTTTCATCACAACACCCAGAAAAGTAGCAGGATTGATGTTCGTCATCTGTGCAACACTGACAGCTCCTACAAAATAAAAGATGCATGGCGATACGAGAACACAAAACAAAACAGCACGTAATTCATCTCTGAAACTGAACATGTACTGATGATACTGGTGATGATGAAAGGGATTGAAGTTACACAGTAGCCATTGTCTGTATCGGTGTGTACAAGGTGTGTTGATGGCAGTGTTTTTATTTTTTCGGCTGCATAGTGTGTGGTTGTTCGGTGCCTGTTCAACCTGACGGGTCAGTCTTTTGGAAGTGTTACGCACACACACACACACACACACACACACAGGAGGGTGCAGTACTGTATGTTAATGAGCGGTTTGTTGGCGTCCAGCAGCAGCAGGTCGATACTTTATGTGGTGACACGTCAGGCTGATGTTGAAACAGGTTTTAAAAACAGGTTTGGCACAAATTGCTTCATAAGGAAAAAAAAACACACACACACGCACACACACACTCGTAAACAAAGCACAAGAGAAAGACGAGAAGTCGTCGTTACGGGAAAAGATTGTCAACTACTTGCTCTCTTTGCTTTACGTTTTCACTTTCACTTCTGGTTTTTTGAGGTCGAGTTGTAGATTACACAGGAAAAAAAATACAATGTCAATATCTTTTGTCTGCATAACGTAAATAATGTGTTGTATACAAGTGTTTAATTTTGATTTGAGCGCCGCCATGCTGAAACAGCGTGTAATTGTTTGTGCGCGCAGACCAACCGGTCATGAAATTAGACGACTGTGGATTATTTATAAATGACCGACTTAAGTTATTGTCGTCTCCTCTATACACAATCATTACATCTGACTGAGCAACACAAAGGGAACCAAAATTACAAAGTGGTTGGGCGTCAAGTTAAATACAGTTTGGATCATTAGTTAAAGTAAACTACTGTTAGCTGTAGCTAACGTCCATGTATCCTTTCATTCATTTTATTAATAAACCAAAATGAGTATTTTACTCCATGAAATATGAGATTTATGGCGAAGTCACTTTTTGTGTGTAACGCAGGAGAGAGAGGCGATGGAAGCAGCGGTCCGGGCCTTCGAGGACTGGGAGTTTCGCTTTCTGGAGCGAGAGAGCGGCATGGATGAGGAGGACGAGGCTGCGTCAGACAAAGAGAAGCAGGGCGAGGATGGAGGGCGAATGGGAAATGAAATCCTGTGTGAGCAGCGTGCGGTCAGCGCGGCACAGGTAAAGTGTGTTTTTGACGGGAATCCTGTCAGGGAATCTCACAGCTGCTCTCTGTCGCGTTGTAGGTTTGTTTCTGCGCGTCATGCACCTCGCGTCATTGTTTACCCTCGTGGGCAGACGTGGGATTAACCTTCAGCACAGATACTGTATGTGACGTCAGAGTCGGAGCAGGTGGACTCAGGAGCAGGAACAACGCCCAGTCTAAAGAAATCCAACACAATAACCGAAAAGAATTGTGTTATTCTACAATATAATATGTGTATGTGGATTAAAACACAGGACACAACCGAAACCAAGATTTGTTTGTATCTTATAATTGTTCCTAAAACTTTCTGTGGAATTCAGTTTTTTTTTTACAGTAACAAAAATTAGTTATTTTATATGTTACTTATTCAGGACTATCTATATGACAGATAGTTTAATATCACAGAAGTGAGAGTTGCACCCTCAGCCCTGAGTCACGTGTTCCTCTTGTGCGTCGCATTAACTTGCAAAATGGTTTTTGATTTGCATTTTGTGTCACTGGCAGAGGTCGACTGAACCCGGGTCCCTGCCTTCACTCATTACACACTACACACTACACACTCGCCATAGCATCAGGCATATTTACTCTGTATTACAACACAGCATCATGAAAAGATTAAGTCGGATGAATCAGACGCAGCACGTGACGTTGGTTTTGAGGAGGACGAACGCGATGGAAGTTCACGCTGACGCGAATCCTGCTCTGCGTCTGCAGGAGCGAGTGCAGCAGCTGGAGAGAGAGCTGAAGGAGCTGGAGAAGGAGAAGGAGGTGGAGCTGAATGCCTTGAGGAGAGAGAGGAGAGAACTCATCCATTCAACGCAAACAGTAAGACAAAGGATTTTGGCTCACTGACAGGAGATGCTTGATGTTAAAATTTAAAAACAAGTTCATGAACAGTGGTGTAGTGAAGCTTCACAGCCAGATAGTTCCCTCAGGAGGTGGTGGGGACCAAAACTGAGCCAAAAGTAGCTAAAGGGCTAACATCTGGTCAGGTGGCTGGAAATCAAGCCCACACTAATGTCACACTATGTCGCTAGGACGTGGAAATAAACAAGTGTTTTGCTTTATTATTATATATTATATAAATATTGTTTGCAGTTAGTCGCGCTGCCCTCAAGTGGCCAGAAAAGATTTAGCAAGCTGATAGTAGCTGTCGATGGTTGTTTGATTAGAGTAATGACTGTCTAATTATCCAGAATGACTTTTTGACTTTGTCTCCACACGGAGGCGGAGACTGGTCCTCACGTTCATGCAGTGTCTGGAAGTCGTCCCACGCCATGCCACGCCACGCCAGTGTTTATTATGAATACTCACCGTTTGTGATTTACTCTGGCACTAATTAAAGCGTGCTGTGATTTCATCTCGCAGCCAGTGGGTTTTTTTTTCCCCCTCCTTTGATCAGACTTCTGACCGCATCAGTTAAAATGAGGAGGAGAGGAGAAAAATCAAATCAGACATGGAGAGAGAGAGAGAGAGGGAGGGAGAGAGGGAGGGAGAGAGGGAGGGAGGGAGGAGTAAGTAATGGTAGGGAGGGAGCTGCGTTTGTGAATGTGTGTGCACATGTGATTGTGTGTGGATTTGTGTGTGTGGGAGAGAGAGAGAGAAGACAAGCTGGGAGAAGTTTCACATCCTTCAGCGAGGGGTAAGCTACAAGACAAACACACACAAAAAAAAAACTGATCTGCATGGCTGACGGGCGTTAAACACGCGTTTTCCAGAAAACCGCCTCAGCGTTTGGTTCATCCACTTTTCTAAACGTGAGAACGGAGAGACCTGGAGGGAGGGAGGGAGGGGGGGAGGGAAGAAGGGAGTGGCAGGGCAGATGAGGGGAGAGGGACAAGACGGTGTCAGACACTATGTCCATGTGTGTCCCTGCGGTGGCAGAGAGGGGCCGACACTGTGGGACGATGTTGCGTTGACCTTTGGGAAGCTGATCAGACGTTTACTGTCAGATACAGTGTGTGTATACAGTGTGTGTATACAGTGTGTAGGGACAAGACGGTGTCAGACACTGTGTCCATGTGTGTCCCTGCGGTGGCAGAGAGGGGCCGACACTGTGGGACGATGTTGCGTTGACCTTTGGGAAGCTGATCAGACGTTTACTGTCAGATACAGTGTGTGTCTACAGTGTGTGTATACAGTGTGTGTATACAGTGTGTGTATACAGTGTGTGTCTACAGTGTGTGTCTTCACCGTTCACACTCTCCCTGAGGGAAAGTGTTACACTGCAGAGTGTTCAGGGTTAAACACCGGACTGCACGCGCTGACTGAATCGCTCATGTGTTTGTGAGTCAAGCTGGGGGAGGGAGAGGGAAGATAGACAACAAGAAAAAAAAAAGAAAAGAAAAAAATATATATGTATATGTATGTATTAATTAATCATGGCTCTATTTGTCGTGGAGGTGGCGTCTTCCCTCTCAGTCAGACGAGGTGTGACGTCAGTCGCTGTGCTGCTGTAGCTCGCAGGAGTTGTTGCTGTTGTTTGCGTTGCGTCCGGTTTTCGTTTAAATGGAACATGTTGCGCTGTTGCAGGTTCACAAAGACAAAAAACCCTTTGCCGATTGGTCAAACATCACCGGCTCCGCCCCCTGCATGATGTCCCTTTCCCCTCTGACGGTTCACAAGCCCCCTCAGGTACGCAACCCGTCACCATGGATACACTGATGTTTTGCATTATTCATTTTTTTGTATCATATATTACGTATTTGTCCAAAACAAAAATAAATCATTGACTTAAGTTTAGTGTCATTTAAAGGAGAGAAGAAACATTTGAGAGTCAAAGTATGTTTTGCATAAAATTTCCTTAAATGACAATGTTTTTTCCCCTCATAGTTTACAAGACTTTATGATGAATATCAAATGTGTATTGTCATTATCATGAGCCCGATTTGGCCACATAGGAATGACTGCGCTCTTATTTTGTAGGAGCCATGCAAAGAATCTGCCAGTTTGCCCAGAAGACGTAGCTCACACCGTAACAACCGACCGGGCGACCGGCCGGTCTCGGCACAGGGTGAGCCACCACTACCACTTCCTGTCTTCTATTGTGCTCCAAGCTGAAGAGCAGAACAATAAACCCACTCTCTCAGCACTCTCGTCTTCGTATTGTGCGACTGTTTGCTCAGTCCCCTCCCTTTCTGTGGAACCCGAGGCGTGTCAGGAGAGGATTTACCTGTACAGACCGGATGAGCCAGAGAAGCGAGCGAGGGCCTAAAACCTCCTCAGCACGACCCATTAACCACCACATAGATTTCTAGCTACATATGAAGTCGCCTGTTCTGCAGGGTCTTGTCAGGTCTTGTCAGCTTTGCCCCCCATCTCACCTTCACTTCCAGTAATCGGCGTCTCGCTGCTGCAACTCAATATTCCTGATCTAACGCGACGTATCGTCTCGTTTCAGTGTCACAACTTGCACGAGCTCACGCTTACCGGCTCGCGTTGTTGTGTCTTAATCTCAATCGTACTTCCTCTCTCAGGGTTGGTGAGGACGCTACCAGACAGCCACATGCCAGAGGCGTTTGCGTCCCCCCCTCGACCCCCCCACAGACTCAGCAACGGACACGGCGGCGGACAAAGACCCGGGACCAGCAACGGCGGCGCGCACCTCACTCCCTGCAACAGCGCCACAAGCTCTCGCGCTGCCAGGTCTGTTACTCTGCTGCTCATCCGATCAACAGGTTTCATGAGAACCCGGAAAGGATGAATGCGGATGAATGCGGATGAATGGATGGATTCCTGTTCTTTATGATGACATCATATCTACAAGACTAAGAGATCTGAAAACTGGAGCCATGCATATAATTGTTGTTAGACAGGTGTTAAACACGCCAGCGGTTTAGACCATTTAGCTGAAGCCTTTAATTGGGAGATAAAAGTAAAAGTGACGACACAGGAGATTGTTGACTAATTGTAGTGTCATTGTTTGCAGTTGTGTTATTGGTTTTTATGATTGTTGGACTAATTGTGCTCCAAGCCAGGATGCTTTAGAGCAGGGGTCTTCAACGTTTTCCAGGCCAAGGACCCCCAAACTGACGGAGAGATGGAGCAGGGACCCCCTACTCATGTATAAAATTGTGTTTTATATTAAACTGGTCCTATAGTGCAAAACTTTCGCGACTCCCCTGCAGTACCTCTGCGGACCCCCTAGGGGTCGCGGACCCCCTGTTGAAGACCTCTGCTTTAGACACATGATGAGCATATGTCCATATAAGATAATCATGATGATCATGATGCTAGTGGCCATCACTACGCAGATTTGCCTTATGACCCAGGAACATAAATACAAATGTGTAACCAAGGCAACCAGCGCTCATGTGGATTAAATGTTGTACAAGCATCATGAATGTGACTGTTTGCAACATTGTGTAAAACTTCTGCTGCTTTTGGCAAAATGTGATCGTTTCACTTTCCAAACACAAATGATCATGTGGATCACGCGACAGCACTAAACGAGTCAGTCTGTTTATTACTAATCATAACACAGAGTGTTATTGTACTAACATTTTTAACCTGGCAAACAAAAACGACGACAACTCATGTGCTTGTTTTGTAAACAGTAGATGCTTTGTGTAACAGACTGATTCTCACTGACAATGTTTGCATCTTAATTTTTTTTTATTTGTGACATTGTGTTCCCGTCACTGACGAGTGTGCGACTCTTCCTGCCACAGCCCGTGCCTGTTGGATCTTGTGGAGATCGAGAAGAAACTGAGGGAAGCCAAGTTGGAGAGAGAGAGACTGCTGAGAGAGCGGGTGAGTCACCTGCCGTGGGAAACACTGGCTGGCACCTCTCATCATCCGCCACACTCACACGCATTGGACACGGCTGTCTGATCACTGACACCCACTCAGCTCCCACGTGATGGTCCAGGGAAACTGCCAGCAGATGTGTGAATGTTTGTTATGCGTGTTTGCAGCCAAGGCTGTTTAATTTTGAGAAATTCATATGCGCATGTCAATTAAAAAAAAAAAAAAACAAACAATCCTTTCAGTGCGAGTTACGTCGTTTTCGTGGTTACGACACATCTCCCGTGAACTTCCTTGTTTCGGCTTAAGCGGTTAGCCCTGTAAATACGTACAGACTTTGCACAGGAACTAGTTGGTGAGCGCTCTCTCTGTCTCTCAGCGCGCCTGTTGGCTCTCCAGCACCTCCTCAGCACAGCTAGGCTACTCTGCCTTGTGTTTACTTATGTGAAATGGACGGCGGGCAGGGGGTGCAGCGGCAGCCGGTAAGGGGATGCACACGGACACAGAAGCGTTCGGGATCGTGGCGATACCGTCGGTTTATTCACAACACATTGTCTACACGGTTGATATCAGAAATCTAAAGGAAATGTTCATTACACTCGATCTCAACCCCTACGGTGACAAAAGGCAATTCACCATAGTAAACTCTTATTTTAGCGTGGTGTTATAGCAACATCTGGTGGCACAGTGTATGCACAATGGCACAATGAATGTATGTTCTGACCCCCTGTAATTACATTTTTTGTTCTTTAACCTATTCGGAGGAATCACATTGCTCAGAAGACGCCTTATAATTTTTTTAATGATGCATGCATACGCGCAGGAGGAGCGACGGCAGTTGTTGTTGGAGGAGAGAAAACAGAAAGTGCTGAACTCTCCTGTGGCAGAACCACTGGAGCCAGAATCACCACAAAGGCTGGAACCGGAACCAGAACCAAAGCAGCACCTTAATGCCATTTCCCCACCAAACCCCCCGGAGGTGTGTATGAGTGACGGCTGTAGATCCATGGAGATCATTGTCTGTGTAATTCGAGTTGCAACAAAAAGAAAACCATAACAAAAGCCTGATAAAGTTGATCAATCTCTTTATCTGGTGGCACAATGTATGCACAATGGCACAACGAATGTATGTTCTGACTTACGTCGAAATTCGGTTACGACACATTCTCAGGAACGGATCTCCGTCGTAACTCGAGGACCCCCTGTAATTACATTTTTTGTTCTTTAACCTATTCGGAGGAATCACATTGCTCAGAAGACGCCTTATAATTTTTTTAATGATGCATGCATACGCGCAGGAGGAGCGACGGCAGTTGTTGTTGGAGGAGAGAAAACAGAAAGTGCTGAACTCTCCTGTGGCAGAACCACTGGAGCCAGAATCACCACAAAGGCCGGAACCAGAACCAAAGCAGCACCTTAATGCCACTTCCCCACCAAACCCCCCGGAGGTGTGTATGAGTGACGGCTGTAGATCCATGGAGATCATTGTCTGTGTAATTCGAGTTGTAACAAAAAGAAAACCATAATAAAAGCCTGATAAAGTTGATCAATCTCTTTAACCACATGTAAATGCCATTTGTCTCCATAGCAACGCAGCCTGGCCCTTTTCCTCTCTCCGAACTTTGACCTGCGGGCCCATGTGGAGTCTCTGGGTCACGGGGTGGCCGGCTGCACGGATCTGCGGCTGACCCCTCGACGCTGTGCCGGCTTCCTGACCAAACGAGGGGGACGGGTGAAGACCTGGAAAAAGAGATGGTTCTTGTTTGACACGGACCACAGACGTCTGGCCTACTACACAGGTTCGACTGGCTGGAGGGGTGGGGGGGATGGGGGGCGGGTGACTGCATGTCTGCATGTATACAAGCCTGTCTGCACAATCTTGCATCAGTGCCATTCTTTCACCACCTGTACTCTCAGTCTCTTTTCTTAGATTTCTGAAAATATTTTTCGTCACCTAAAATTGCACTTTGTTATTTACTTACATCCAGCTAATGTAAACATGTAGTAGACTCGCAACCTCAATAAGTCATAATAGTTATAATATGACAGTATTGTGTAAATAATCCAGTTGTGTTTTTCTCTCCCCATATCTATCTTTTTAATTGTAATTACAGATTACTTGTATCTTTTGATCTTGTCCTGATGATTTTTGCTTGTCCCTTTGCTGCAGACTGTGATGAGAGGAAGCTGAAGGGGGTCATCTACTTCCAGGCCATAGAGGAAGTCTACTATGACCATCTCAGAACAGCCACATCAGTGAGTTTGTTTTTGTCTTACTGGCATAGACCTGCAATACTGTTGTGCCGAGGTTTTTTTTTTTTTTTTGCTGCTGGCTGGTCTCAGATCTTGAAAAAAAAAGTATCACATGGGATTGGTGGTTCAAATACACTGTGAAAAACCCTGTTATTTATTCTCAGTGTGAAATATTTTCTGTATAACTGCTATAGTAAATCATCTAGTTCACACTGTCACTCTGTGTGTGTGTGTGTCCCTTCTCCTCAGTCCCCCCGGCCCAGTTTTACATTCTGTGTGAAGACGTACGACCGCCTCTTCTTTCTAGTGGCTTCCAATGCAGTATCCATGCGGATTTGGATGGATGTCATCGTCACGGCAACAGATGAGCACAGCCGTTATTGACCTCCTTCATATGCGACTGCATGATCTTTGAGTGAAGCTACTGAGCACTGAGCACCGAGTCGTTTCCCACCTCACCCCACCTCACCTCATCCGAGGAGCTGCTCTGGTAGAGATCCAGCTCAGGGGCCCATCCTGTCCCAGGACTCTGAATGAAGTGCGTGAGAGTCAGAGCTGATGTGCTGGAACGGATTTGCCTGAACACATTGGAGGAAACTGTTACTGGAGGCTTCAGTGGTGGGACGGGGTTCACCACCGGACCAGCTGCAAACCACATGCAGCTTTATGCAGCAGTTCCTCTCGTTACTAAGACTTTGAACCTGACCTCCCTCTGCTGGTCACATTCCAGCATTACTGGACTAATTAGAACACTACAACATGGACAGAGCGCAATAATAGCAACCGCTATTCAATGTAATGCAATCAAGTGTAGCTGTCCAGCACTAAGTATACCTGCCAGATAGCTTTATATGCTCAGGTGTTTTCAGTAACATTTGTTTTTTTCAGGAAAGACGGATTATACATTAAATTTTGTTGTATTAAGTTATTATCTGGAGATTTATATGGGTTTGATATGCAAATAATTGAAGGAATACACAGGTACAAATGCACTATTAAAAGTTTATTAGTAAAAGCAGTTCTTTTAGTTTGTTTCCTTTTTTCTAATATAATTTTTGTGCTTGCCATGTATGTTCGGATTAACACAGGTTTTTTTTTTCATCATTAATACCTAGCTCCACCACAGTTTGACTCCTTCATAATAATTTTTCTTACAGTGGTGCTTCTCATAATCTCAAGATGTTTCAAATGTATAATGAATTATTTCAGTCATTAATCACAATTCTGTGCCAGTTTTCCCTGATTAGTCATAACAGCTTTCTACTTGCGAGTATCAGTATTTCAATCAATTATAATAATAATAATCATAATTCATTTTATTTATAGGCGCCTTTCTGGCACTCAAGGACACCGTACAACAAGAAAACACTATAAAGGAGCAATAACAAAATTACCCAAATTAAGTTAAAATTTACAATAACGTATTATAAGTAGCAAGTAAATAAGTTACACAGATCAGAAAAAATTATCTCTCACTTTTTTATTTCTCTTTTCTTCAGGGAAGTTACCCTGACAAACAAGTATTGAACCGAGGCCGCAGCATTTCAATTCTGCATTACATGCATTCTCAGGTTTCAACACAGGGGCAGCCTTGATGCCCCAGAGCACAGAGTGGATCCTGCGTGATCACCCCCTGCAGGTTCATCTTTCCCCCTGAATGAGATCAACAACTGGATGATTTGTATAAAGTCATATGGAAGGGGGGCAGCTGGAGCCGGATGCAAGAGTTTGAGTCCAGCATCAACATCCTGCAAGGAAGTGTCCTAGCGAGTGTCCTAACCCTAACCCTGGACCACTCTCATGGTCCATGTTCTACATGTTCATTGTAAGTTTGTGTCTTATTACAATATTAAACATTTAAAATGGTTGAATGATTAAAATAAACTGGAGAAGTGAAAGGTAAAGAAGAAAACTTGTATTGGTAAAGCTGATGGACTGTCAACATTAGGTAGATGTCATCTAATTTGGCCTAACTTGTTAAAGAGAAATGATTTTTCTTTTCTGTTTTTTTTTTTCTTCTTCTCTTGATTCCCTTTAGAACAGCATGTAGATCTTATTCATTCCAGTTCAGGAGGAGGAAGAAGAAGCACAAGACTAAGACACTCCAAACAATCAGCATGGACGACGATATGTTTGTGCAGAATGTCGACAGCACACATGATATCTCTCAAACACTTTATTGTAATCAAAAAGTCTCATATAAAACATAAATATGCTGGCAGTCATACAGTCAAGGCAGGTTAAAAAACATTTTGCATGCAGAATTATTTCAGTGTGCAAGTCAGAGTTTGACATCAGAGTATTGAATCTCATCTTCATCAGAAGTGCTGGAGTCACTGTCGGATGTCTCGCGTCCTGGTTTTGGCGCGAAGCTCACCTGTGTGTAGTTAAGATCCACTTCGACTTCATCCTCACTGGTGTCTGTGTCACTGTCACTTGAATGGGGTGGTTTGGGTCCATGTGCAGTGCTGATATTTTCATACTCCAGTGTTTCTTGTTCATTCTAGGATAATAGCAGAGGTAGTTATTCAGTCATTAAATTATCCCTGTTACAGTTTCTCACAGTATCTGGACATGCTTGCGTGGAAGCACTTTTATACAAAACAAACCTTTGATTCTTTTGAGGACAATCATTTCCTCCAAACAACAAAACACATACACAAAACACCTTAAGAATAATTATTAGAACAAAAAAGTTGTAGAGACTGTTAAAAACTCAGCTTGAAACATTGAAGTCATTGTTTCTGACCTGTTTTGCCCCCTTTGGCTTGGACACCACCGAATACACAACATCCACTTCTGCTGTTGCCTTTTTGTTATTCCTAGAAAAAAAGCAATGTTAACTTAAAATGTGCTATGTATCAATATCTGTCTTGTTCTGGTACATTATACAAAGTAAAAATTCTCACTTTTTCCAGAAGGGAAGCGAAGCATAGTTGAGAGAATGTGTTTGTCCGCCACACTGTCCTGTGGGTGTTTGCGAACTGACAGGCTGGGCACATGCAGACAGAAGACACCAGTGAATATACAACAGCACCTGATTAATGGAGTGGATGTGCAGATTCATGCAGTGGATGTGTTTTGACATATCATGACAAATTTCGAAAACGTCTGACAAGTTTTTTTTTTTTTTTTAAATGACAGTATAGCATGACAGTGAAAAATTTGATATTTTCATCAAAATTTTTGAAATCGTCTGAAAAGTTTAAAAAAAACAACACAATATTATGATGTTGAAAAATGTGACAAAATTTTTCTGAAATTCTGAAAAGGCAGAAAAAAAACAAGTGTAGTATAACATCGAATAATTTGACATTTTTGTCAATATTTCCAAAAATGTCAGAAACATCGAACAAAGCGATATATTTTAGCATGACGTGAGAAAAACAACATAGTATAGTACAATGTCGAAAGATTTGACATTTTCAGCAGAATTTTTTGTAAATTCGACTTTCTCGTGCAAATTTTTGAAAGCGTCCAAAAAGTTGAAAAAACGACATAGTATACTATGACGTCAAAAAATTTGACATTTTTGTCAAACTTTTCGAAAACGTCCAAAAAGTAATAAAAACGACATAGTGTAGTATGATGTCGAAAAATGTGACATTTCCATCAAAATTTTGAAAACGTCCAAAACATCATAAGAACGTCATAGTATAGTATGATGGCGTAAAATCTGACCTTTTTGTCAAAAATTTCATTAACATCCGTAACGTCGTGAAAAACAACATAGTATAGTATGACATCGTAAAATTTGACATTTTTGTCAAATTTTAGTATGGTATGGTATGACATTGAAAAATTTTACGTTTTGTCAAAAATTTAGAAAATGTCAAAAAAAGTATTATACTACGATGTTGAAAATTTTTTGGTTTTCGTCAAATTTTTTATAGAGGTCCAAAAAGTCAGAAAACTACATATTATCCTATGACGTCGAAAAAATTTTAGATTTCCGTCCAAATTTTCGAAAACTTCCAAAAAGTAAAAAAAAAACAACACAGTATAGTATGACGTCAAAAAATGTAACATTTTCGCCAAAACATTCGAAAACGTCCGTAACGTCATAAAAACGACAGTGTAGTATGACGTCATAAAATTGGACTTTTTTGTCAAAATTTTAGAAAGCATCTGAAACATCGTAAAAATGATATAGTGTAGTATGACATTGAACAATTTGACATTTTTCGTCAAAATTTTTGAAAACGTCCAAAAAGTCGAAAAAACTACACATTATACTATGATGACAAAAAATTTGACATTTCTGTCAAACTTTTCGTAAAGGTCCAAAATGTAAAAAAAAAGAACATAGTATAGTATAACACAGAAAAAATTGACATTTTCGTCAAATTTTTCATAAAGGTCCAAAATGTCAAAAAAACAATTTTACATTGAAAAAGTTTGAGATTTCCGTCAAAATTTTCGAACAATTCCAAAAATTTATAGTATGATGTTGAAAAATGTAACATTTTCATCAAAACATTCGAAAATGTCCAAACAGTTGAACAAATGACACAGTATATAATGACATTGTAAAATTAGATTTTTTGTCAAAATGTTTGAAAAAAAAACTAGATATTATACTATGATGTCGAAAAATTTGAGATTATTGTCAAATTTTTGTAAAGGTCCAAAATGTCAAAAAAAAAACAACATATTATACTATGACGTCAAAAAATTTGAGATTTTTGTAGACAAAAATGTCTAAAAAGGACTTTTTTTAAAACGACACAGTATAGTATGACGCCGAAAAATTTAACATTGTCATCAAAACATTAAAAAATGTCCAAAATGTCGAAAAAGACGACATATTATTCAATGACGTCAAAAATTTTGAGATTTCTGTCAAAATTTTCGAAAACATCAAAAAAATGACACAGTACAGTATGATATCGAAAAATTTGACATTTTCATCGAAGTTTTCAAAAACGTCCAAAAAGTTGAAAAGAACACTTAGTATAGTATGACGTCAAAAAATTTTGTCAAAATTTTCAAAAAAGACACGTAGAATTTTTTCGACAATGTCAAAAAATGTTAGATTTTCGTAAATTTTTTTAGACGTCCAAAAAGTAAAAAAAAAACATATCATATGACAAAAATTTCAGATATTCGTCAAAATTTTCAAAAACGTTCAAAAAGTTGAAAAAACGACATATTATACTATGACGTCAAAAAAATTGAGATTTTCGTCAAAATTTTGGAAAACGCCCAAAAAGTCGATAAAACGACATAGTATAGTATGATATCGAAAACTTTGTCATTATCGTCAAAGTTTTCAGAAACGTCCAAAAAGTCAAACAAGAACATAGTATAGTATGACGTCAAAAAATTTTGTCAAAATTTTCAAAAAAGACACGTAGAATTTTTTCGACAATGTCAAAAAATGTTAGATTTTCGTAAATTTTTTTAGACGTCCAAAAAGTAAAAAAAAAACATATCATATGACAAAAATTTCAGATATTCGTCAAAATTTTCAAAAACGTTCAAAAAGTTGAAAAAACGACATATTATACTATGACGTCAAAAAAATTGAGATTTTCGTCAAAATTTTGGAAAACGCCCAAAAAGTCGATAAAACGACATAGTATAGTATGATATCGAAAACTTTGTCATTATCGTCAAAGTTTTCAGAAACGTCCAAAAAGTCAAACAAGAACATAGTATAGTATGACGTCAAAAAATTTGACATTATCATCAAAAATTTTGAAAACGTCCAAAAAGTTAAAAAAACAAACAAACAACAGCATAGTATAGTATGACATTGAAAAATTTGTCATTTTCATCAAATTTTTCGCAAAGGTCCAAAATGTCAAAAAAAACCCCACATATACTATGACGTCGGAAATAGTATAGTATCGCATGACGTCGAAAAATTTGATATTTTAGACAAAATTTTCAAAAACGTCCAAAAAGTTGAAAAAATTACATATTATACTATGACGTCGAACAATTTGAGATTTTTGTCAAATTTTTCACAAAGGTTCAAAATGTCAAAAACCTCATTGTCATGGAAAATGTATGACATTGAAAAATTTGATGTTTTTGGGGGTTTTTTGCAAACATACGAAACGTCAAGAAAACGACATAATATGGAAAACTGAAAAATGTGACATTTTCGTCAACATTTTTAAAAATGTCTGAAATGTTGAAAAAACAACGGAAGTGTATGATGTTGAAAAAATTGGCAAAATTTTGACGTCTGAACCTTGACATAATAGAAAATAGCACAACGTTCAAAAATGACGTCTGAAACGTCAATAAAAAGGCATAGTATGCTATGACGTCGACAGTATGACGTTGAAAAAATTAGCAGTTTTTGCCAAAATTTCACAAAAACAAAAAAGTTCTAAAATGTCCGAAACGCTCAAAAAACATTATAGCATTGTAAGACAAAACGTCCAAAAAACACTGAAAATTTTCACAATAGCGTCATTTTTTTCGTAAACATCAGACATGTCAACAGTATTTACTACAATGATTTATTGTTCTCTTTGGGATGATGTCATGAAACCTGCTTGACTCACCTTGACATTCGCAGTGCAGTTCAGAGCGCCGACATTGGATGCATGCCTGTCCAACATCAAAGATGATAACAATAAAAACCTACACAATGTTTCTTGTCCTAGTGACAACAGTGCATGTAAACAATGTCATACCCGTTGTCTGGATGACGCTGGTGTTGTTGACCATCTGCGCCTCTGAAAGGCCCTGCCACGTCACACTCACTCACCAGATTTCCCCTCCTGTTGCCATCCCACCCACCCTGAAAAAGAGTTTTCACACATACACTGTCATATTTCATTTTTGTCCCAATGTTTTCACTACAAAAGGAGAAACAATGCGCATGAGTTGTCACCCGGAAGCCAGGTATGCGCTGCTCTCTGTTCGCTCTTTCTTGCTGAAATGATTTTTTCCTCCTGCATCTGAAAACGTACATAACAGACGTAAGTGACCTGTGTTTTATTTATTTTATTGATTAAATCAAAAGCATTTCTCATTCATAACTGACCTTAAAATGAAGACAACCGACAGGATAAACAACAGGATAACAAGGCAGATGATGAAGATCTTCAGAATGTGCATAAAGTCCTCTGTGTTTAAACGAGACAGAGCTTCAGAACAGAAACACTGAGCTATGCGTGTATATTAGTATGTTCCTTTCTAACTGCTGTAATTTTATACGAGGTGAAAATATGTTTTCGCTAAATCTAATATCTCTCCAACGTATCTGTTGTACAAAAACAATACACAGACACACATGACTGTTCACTCACGTTTGAACACAGGGATGAGCTCAGATGATCTTTGACTGATTTCGTTGTATGTGACGCAGTAGTAGTCTCCTGGTTGATCTGAGAACACTGTGTAGTTCTGACGTTCAGATGCTATCTCATCCTTTCCTTCCTCCAAAATGTCGAAAAAAACAACATAGTATACAATGACGTCAAAAAGTTTGAGATTTCTGTCAAAATTTTGTCAAAAACATCAAAAAAAATGACATAGTACAGTATGATATCGAAAAATTTGACATTTTCATCAAAGTTTTCAAAAACGTCCAAAAAGTTGAAAAAAAAACACTTAGTATAGTATGACGTCAAAAAAGTTTGTCAAAATTTTCAAAAAAGTTAAAAAAGACAAGTCAAATTTTTTCGACAATGACGAAAAATTTTAGATTTTCGTCTATTTTTTTAGACATCCAAAAAGTAATAAAAAACCATATTATCGTATGACGTCGAAAAATTTGAGTTATTCGTCAAAATTTTCAAAAACGTTCAAAAAGTCAAACAAGAACATAGTATAGTATGACGTCAAACAATTTAACATTTTCGTCAAAACATTCGAAAACGTCCGTAACGTCATAAAAACGACAGTGTAGTATGACGTCACAAAATTTGGCTTTTTTGTCAAAATTTTAGAAAGCGTCTGAAACGTCGTAAATATGATATAGTGTAGTATGACATTGAAAAATTTGACATTTTCGTCAAGATTTTTGAAAACGTCCAAAAAGTCGAAAAAACTACACATGATACTATGACAAAAAAATGTTGTCCAAATCTTCAAAAACGTCGAAAACAAACGGTATAGTATGGTACTACATCGAAAAATTTGACATTTCTGTCAAACTTTTCGTAAAGGTCCAAAATGTTAAAAAAAAAAAAGAACATAGTTTAGTATAACACAGAAAAATTTGACATTTTCGTCACATTTTTCATAAAGGTCCAAAATGTCAAAAAACGACATATTGTACTATCACGGTGAAAAATTTTGAGATTTCCGTCAAAATTTTTGAACAAGTCCAAAAATTTATAGTATGACGTCGAAAAATGTAACATTTTCATCAAAACATTCGAAAATGTCCAAACAGTTGAACAAATGACACAATATAGAATGACATCGTAAAATTTGATTTTTTGTCAAAATGTTTGAAAAAAAATAGATATTATTCTATGATGTCGAAAAATTTGAGATTATCGTCAAATTTTCAAAAGTGTTCAGAAAGTTGAAAAACGACATATTATACTATGACGTCAAAAAATTTGAGATTTTCGTCAAAATTTTTGAAAACGTCCAAAAAGGCGATAAAACGACATAGTATTGTATGATATCAAAAACTTTGTCGTTATCGCCAAAGTTTTCAGAAACGTCCAAAAAGTCAAACAAGAACACAGTATAGTATTACGTCAAAAAATTTGACATTTTCATCAAAAATGTTGTAAATGTCCAAAAAGTTTAAAAAAAACAACATAGTATAGTATGACATTGAAAAATTTGTCATTTTCGTCACATTTATCGCAAAGGTCCAAAATGTCAAAAAAAACCCCACATATACTATGACGTCGGAAATAGTATAGTATAGAATGATGTCGAAAAATTTAACATTTTAGACAAAATTTTCAAAAACGTCCAAAAAGTCGAAAAAATTATACTACATAATATACTATGACGTCGAACAATTTGAGATTTTTGTCAAATTTTTCACGAAGGTCCAAAATGTCAAAAAACCTCATTGTCGTGGAAAATGTATGACATTGAAAAATTTGATGTTTTTGGGTTTTTTTTGCAAACATACGAAACGTCAAGAAAACGACATAGTATGGAAAACTGAAAAATGTGACATTTTCGTCAACATTTTTAAAAATGTCTGAAATGTTGAAAAAACAACAGAAGTTTATGATGTTGAAAAAATTGGCAAAAATGTCAAAATTTTTGACGTCTGAAACTTGACATAATAGAAAATAGCACAACGTTCAAAAATGACGTCTGAAACGTCAATAAAAAGGCATAGTATGCTATGACGTCGACAGTATGACGTTGAAAAAATTAGCAGTTTTTGCCAAAATTTCACAAAAACAAAAAAGTTCTAAAATGTCCGAAACGCTCAAAAAACATTATAGCATTGTAAGACAAAACGTCCAAAAAACACTGAAAATTTTCACAATAGCGTCATTTTTTTCGTAAACATCAGACATGTCAACAGTATTTACTACAATGATTTATTGTTCTCTTTGGGATGATGTCATGAAACCTGCTTGACTCACCTTGACATTCGCAGTGCAGTTCAGAGCGCCGACATTGGATGCATGCCTGTCCAACATCAAAGATGATAACAATAAAAACCTACACAATGTTTCTTGTCCTAGTGACAACAGTGCATGTAAACAATGTCATACCCGTTGTCTGGATGACGCTGGTGTTGTTGACCATCTGCGCCTCTGAAAGGCCCTGCCACGTCACACTCACTCACCAGATTTCCCCTCCTGTTGCCATCCCACCCACCCTGAAAAAGAGTTTTCACACATACACTGTCATATTTCATTTTTGTCCCAATGTTTTCACTACAAAAGGAGAAACAATGCGCATGAGTTGTCACCCGGAAGCCAGGTATGCGCTGCTCTCTGTTCGCTCTTTCTTGCTGAAATGATTTTTTCCTCCTGCATCTGAAAACGTACATAACAGACGTAAGTGACCTGTGTTTTATTTATTTTATTGATTAAATCAAAAGCATTTCTCATTCATAACTGACCTTAAAATGAAGACAACCGACAGGATAAACAACAGGATAACAAGGCAGATGATGAAGATCTTCAGAATGTGCATAAAGTCCTCTGTGTTTAAACGAGACAGAGCTTCAGAACAGAAACACTGAGCTATGCGTGTATATTAGTATGTTCCTTTCTAACTGCTGTAATTTTATACGAGGTGAAAATATGTTTTCGCTAAATCTAATATCTCTCCAACGTATCTGTTGTACAAAAACAATACACAGACACACATGACTGTTCACTCACGTTTGAACACAGGGATGAGCTCAGATGATCTTTGACTGATTTCGTTGTATGTGACGCAGTAGTAGTCTCCTGGTTGATCTGAGAACACTGTGTAGTTCTGACGTTCAGATGCTATCTCATCCTTTCCTTCCCCCTCCGTCTTCTTGTACCATTCATAGCGGCTGACAGGGGGATAGCAGTGGCTGCTGCAGCTCAGCGTCACAGATCTCGTCCCGTCGCGCTCCCGCTTCTCTGCAGCTTTCGTGACGTCCGTGCGTTTTGGAGCATCTGGGCAGTGGAATTGAACAAAAATGGAAGCACAGTTTTAAAATATCTGCAACGTGAAATAAAATGTCTGTTTGTTGTACTATTCTTTTCTTTTCTGTGGATAAATACATATAGAGACATCCATGTATGTTTTCCTTTCAACCCCAGAAGACAGACCAAATGAGTATTTACACTATTTATAAATGAATGTAGAAGATCGCGTCTGTATTTATTCATTTGACTCACATTTGACTTTAACCTCAGCTCGCTGTGATTTTCCTGTTCCAATGAGATTTCTGGCTACACAGCTGTACAGTCCGCTGTCGGAGGGACGGGCAGAATTGATGTTGAAGGTGGGCGCCTCCTTGATGGTTTTGTCTTTCCCATCTGTCATCTTCATCCAGGTGACAGAGGTCACTGGTGGATTGGACTCGGAAAAGCAATTCAGTGTCAGCGGCCTATTTTCCACTACAACCAAACTAGCTGAGCTTGAGCTGAAATGATCTTGTACTCTCACGCGTTTGGGGGCGTCTGCGTTTACCAGGGAGGCAGCAAGAACAGAAAACCGTCAGACTCTGTAGTCGCTCAGTAGTGTGTCAATTAAAGAAATGGATCCACAATCACATGGGAAAAATTAGATGAGGAAAATGGCTTTTAGCACATTAATACATCGACGATGTTGCAGTTGATCACTTACATTTCACAGACAAATTCTTTGCCTTGCTTTTGTTTGAACCCTCGTTGTTCACAGCAGTGCACGTGTACAAGCCAGCATGGGCTGAGGTCACGTTAAACCTGTGCTGGTAAGTGTTGCTTGGATAAGGATGAGGCAGATTGAATGGGTTTGTTGTGGAAGTCGTTGTCACACAGAGAGTAGACAGTGGGAAACTTTCCACAGTGCAAGTGATGGTGACGGTCTGACCCTCTGTGACCTCAGACTCCATGGACAGTGTGGGTTCACTGGGCGGAACTGTGGAGAGGAAGCAGCTTTAGTCTCGATGTATAAATAGATGATCTAATATCAACAAATAGGGGATTAAACATTTCCAACAGTTTTGTGAAATAAGGTTTATTATATAATGATCTATTACATTATAACCACGGTCTGAAATGAGGAATATTCTGGAAAATCAGGAAGCATTTACTTACACACCACTTCAATGCACACTGGCTTACTGTCATCCCCACTTCCAATACTATTCTGAGCCCTGCACCTGTAACATCCCCCATGTGCTATTTGTACACGCTGAAAACGTAGATCTCTCTGAGTATCTGTGGTGAGCTGCGAGTAGTCAGTCTGTGTACTTTTGCGATGGTACCACTTATAAGAAAATGGGGTAGGATTGGCATTGGTGTCACAGGTGAGTTTGAGGGGTTTGTCAAGTTTCGCGCGGGAACTTTCGCAGGAAATGCTTGTCCACCTTGGTGCGTCTGCAAAAAAGAAAACAACCATAAGTCTTGTTTTTGATTGATATGCAACCTCTAAAGTATCACTAGTGTTTGTGTCTTTTTTTCTTTAAAACTGCAGCATCATCATAAAATCTGACACATCATCACATATGTTAAACTTACATTGAACCTCAATTTGAAGTGGCCGTGATTTTCCGGCACCCACACTGTTAGTAGCTGAGCATGTGTAAGAGCCACTGTCCTCGGGCTGAATATTTATATTAGAATATATCTGCCCCGAACTAATTTGTCTTCCATCTTTAGACCAAGCGTATCTGTCAGGTTTTGGGTTGCTTTTCGTCACAGTGCATCTCATAGTCAAAGACGTGGTGTGTCTCAAAATTTTATATGTTGCATGCTCCAACACTCGTGAAGTTACCTGTATCTCAACAAGGGGTGGATCTGAAACATACGTTTGGTTTTAAATTATTTCACAGTGACAAATGTGGGTTACAATTCCCGAAAGTCATATGAAATGAAGATCCATGAATTAATGTAACTGCGTAAGAGGAACTCACATGTAACATCGATAACAACTGTCTGCGAGGAGGTATTGCCATGCGTGTTTTGAGCAAGACAATAATAAGTTCCACTCTGTGAAGCTGTAATGAATGGAATCGTCCATTCTGCACCTTCATTCTGTGTTGGACTTGATTTGTCTGTCAACCAGACAAACTTTGGGGGTGGGCGTCCTTTGGCAGAACAAGTAAGAGTCACAGAATCTCCTTCCTTGACATGTTGTGGAAATTTCGTTATCTTTGTGTCTTTAGGCCCATCTGTGGCAACAATTTCGACACAAGCACATGGGGAAATTAGTTTGCAGAATTAATAATCCTTGAAATAATGTACAGTTGAATCACAGATTATTTCTGAACGTCCGGAAACTCTCTTCATGAACTTACATTCAACAGTTACACTAATATTCCGAATCAAATGTTTGTCAGTGTCAACCGGTGTTCGGCACGAAAACACCTTCCCGTCGTCCTCCCAGCTGGCATTAAAGCTGGCATGAAAGCTGACTGTGGCGCTTTTCTTATTTGGGTTGGGGCCAGGGAGCCGAGTGAGGGGTGGAGTTGTCTGAGGTTCGATGAGAACGGTTGACCGACAAGAGGTTAGAGTGGAGCATGTGAGCGTTATCATGCCAGAGTTAATCACAGGAGGAGGTTGCTGAAAAGTGAGCGGGCATGGATTTTCTGAAACAACAGATGGGGAAAAAAATGGAAACATAATGGGTAAAATACAGAATAGCAACCTACTATGTCACAGTTTCACAATGAAAACACGTATTTTATACAAAATATATCCATTCTTTATAACTCGTCTAGAAAAAACTGCTCTACAGTCAAAATGATTCTCTAGTGTTAAAACGTAGCAGAACACGATCACAATCATTTCTCGCTTTCTCCAAGTTTGTGACCAAAACAATCACACAGTTTATCTAAGGTCATAATTATTCAAACATCCCATAATCGCACAACTGAAAATTGTTTCGCCGACGTCATACACACCTTTTACTGTGAGGGTCACCTTCTGAGCTGCCCACCTACTTTTCCCAACAAATCTGAATGAGTACACTCCACTGTCATTTCTCGTCAGGTCACAGATCAAAATGCTGCACAGTGGCCCAGGTGGGGCCGCACCGTAATGTTTCCGACTTAAAGACGTGGAGCCGATATATTTCACTCTGTCTTTAAAGCCTGAATTGACGGGACGTTTTGAGTTATCTGTGCTGTAAACGATAGTGGCAACAAAATCAGTTTCATTCCACTCCGCATCCTTCATCCAAAACCAGTAAGCGTCATCATCTTCGACAAAACCAGTAACTTGGCATCTCATTTCAGCGCAGGAACCCTCTACAGCCGTCAGCTGAGAGGGTGTAAGTGTAAACGGAGTCTTGTCAATAGGAGAGCAATCTGTGGTGTGAAAATGAAAGTAGAAACGTCAGGAAATCCACTCACTGTCTTCATGCGCACGTTGTAAAAAGCAAACAGTGTTGTCAAAAGAAATTCCTACTTGCTATCAGGGCCAGAAACACCAACCGCCCGACGATGTGAGCATCCATTGTCACTCCTCAGGTCTGAAGCTCTATATCTGCGGGGAAAAGGTGTGTGAACATAGAAAAACATAATCATGCATTTTAGTGGAAAACTTGATTTGAGACTATTGGAAGATATTTTTAATCGCTCAGTGTTTTCTACTTCCTCTTTTCGTATCATTTACTGACAGTGGTAGTTTTTCTTGTTTTGTTCCTGTTTTATAGGTGGTAATGGTTCAAGATCTTTCCTCACAGCCACAGAGGCACAAAGTGTCATCTGTTCATCTGCTTCACCAAAAACACATTCAAATAAAACTCCTAATACACCAGACAAGACACACTTAGACAGCAGTTTAGCATCCATTAGACACATCGGATCATTTATTCCTTTAAAATGTAAATGTACTTTTACAATAAACAAAAAAAAAGTCATATAATGTCTCAGTGTTTTTGTGCATACAATTTTTTCTGCTTGAATTTGAATCACATCAGAGATAATTGACAAAAAAAAGAATCTTCTCTGTCCACAGACGTCAGAGATAACGAAACCAGTTTGATTATGTTGTCAGAAAGTTTCGGCTAAAAGTAAAAAAAACCAAAAATATACATTTTTCTTACCTCAGACGAGACACTTATGGTAGCGTGTAACCACACCATCCATCCGAGAAAGAACAGAATTTTAAAATAATGAGACGTTTTCACAGACAAATCTAAGACGATTTGCATTTCCTTATGCGAGCTAGAGATCAGAATTTCTGATAGGTGTAATGATGAGGGTTTTTTTCCCCTCAGCCCACTTCCTCTATTTAATGCATCAGGTGATAGTGTACAGCCACTGTTAAAGGTGCTGTAGTTCTACAAAGCAGACTACAGAGTTGACATCAATTTGCAGAAAGGATGTTTCAAGAAGTTACAGTATTTTGCACCACCCACATTAAACACAACACAAAACGACAGGAAACACTGCACCGCGAGAAAAGCATTTGCCTTCACTTCCTCTCCTCAAGTGCGCCAGTCACTATCTTCTCAGCATCGGCTGCCATTTCATCAATGGAGCCGTTTAAAACTTGCAGCATGGCAGCGAATGAGCGGCCGGCGGAACGGGCATGTCTCGGCATCGCCATCTCCACCAGTTTTGACGAAACCGTAGCCAAGTCCTTTTCTGCCGCCGCCAGTCGCTTCTTCACTTCCCCTTTAGTAACCTCCACGGACAGCACACATGTACGCAGGCCCTTCAGCCGGGAAGGCTCCTTGCCTCGCTGCAGGGCCAGTCGCTCAACCGACTCGTCATCCAGGCACAGAGATAATTGCGCTCGCGTCAGGATCCGCACTGCGACACTTGAGTCCACCATAGAAGCCACAAAGGGGACGGGGATAGCAGACATGCCACCCGATAGTGACGCGGCTGCCCAAACCAGCGCTTTAAATGCGTCTCTTTTCTGGGCGACCAGGGTCAAGGTGAGTGTCGGTAGAGCCAAAACAAGGGCCTGGGCTCGGACTTCTGGAAGGTCTTTGAGCATGTCCTCCAGCAGATCAGGGAAGTCAAAGTTCTCCAAGGTAGAGGGTCTGACCAGATAGACTTTAGGCTGCGTCACACCCTGTGATGTCAGTATTTCCACGCTGGCTTTCCTCCTTTCTTCCAGCTTCTTCTCTGTATCTCCTGCTGAAGCCAGGAGAATAAAGTACACTGTTTGGCGCTGCACAGAGCGGGCTTCCAGGTACACCTCTACACTGTTAGGCTGGGGTGTATGTGTGAATGTCATGAAGACAGCATTGTAGCGGAGGAATTTAACCCTATCCATGTATCCCTCAGGTTCAAACGGGGAGGTGTCAGACACAGGTGGAAGGTCCCACAGGCGATAGTCAGGGTGTTTGGGGTTAGGGTAGACCAGGACTTCCTCTGAGGTGACAGGGGATGAAGCCGGAGCTGCCCCTTCATCCTCTGGTCCAATGCCACGGAGGGAGTTAATGAACGAGTCTTTATCGTGCCCGCGGTCACCCACCACGCCCAAATTGATCCTACTCAGTAAGAGATCTTCAACAGCATCCCTGACATCTGATAACCTGTTGCTCTCCATGGATTCTTTTAGGATCTCGAGTAAGTTTAGGCCTCTGAGAGCATCAGCCATTTCTGTAAAGAAGATAGAGAAGATCAGGCAGATAGAAGATAGAGAAGACGGTTAATTCCATACATCATAAAGCCCCTTTAAAGAGTTTTTCCTTCCTTCCAATGCACACACTCACCACATCAGGGGTAGAAACCTGCGTCTGGGCGAAATATTTGGTCCCGGTTGTCGGATCCTGATTCTTCTGCAGCACTGGAAGTGTCTGGTTGATCTATTTTAGGGTCTTCGTCCAGCTAGTGGAAAACTCTAATCCCTTTAGCTTAGCCTTAATCTAAAAATCCCTTTAAGCACATACAGTACATGCACAAATTACTAGCTTCCATGTATAAACCTATAGGATGCAAACATGCGCCTGGGATATAATTCTACATTTTTAGCTTTTCAGTGAAGTATCACATCATTCAGTAACATTTATTTATAAAACTATTAGTTCCAGCTAATAGCTTCCTAGCATGAAGCAATACAGTGAAGCAAACTAATCTAGAAGTAAGTTCAACTGTGTGACAAGATGAGATGTTGATTTTGATTTGACAACCATTTAGAATTTTTTTATTTCAAATTAGAAATCTGTCAGTGAAAAGCTCTGCTGTCCTCTACCTCAGGGAAAAATGGTGTCGAAGCCACCTTTCACCTTTTTGTTTCATTTGCTACTTTAGACTCACATCTCACATCCTGTCAGGTGATTTCTCTCTGTTTGACAGCAAAATACTTCCAGCAAAAGAGGATTAAGATTAAGATGACACTTTTTACTGCCGCAGCTCTCTCATGGTGCCGCTAATCAAATATCCATCATTCAATAACAACGTCTTATAGTTTCAGCTCTTCTTGAATGAAACTAACTTTAACTGAATGTTAAAGGACTTCCTGTTCTTGCAGTGTGGTTGCTAGGCAACCGGCACTTCTAGCAATCCAGTAATTGGCAACTTAGATGCCTTCAAAAGAAATAAAATTAAAGAAATGACTAAAATCATCAATTGCATCTCTGGTCTCTAGTTTTGTTGTTAAGCTCGTTGTCAGTTTTTACTTTTATTCTTATTATGCGTACGTTTAGGGTTCCCCTGATATGGAAGATGATTTTGACAGATGATTCATTTTGGCACTGTGCCTGTGTGAAAGTCGTTTACCTCGCACAACGAAGAAAAGACAAGATTTTCTCATTTCCTGTTAAATGAAAGAAACATATGCAGGAAGCACGGTCGATCAAACCGGACCAGAAGCAGCTGCACAGGCACCGACACAGATGTTCATGCAGGATGTTGCGCGCTCATCGTTTCTCTATTTGTGTCTAATCATTTTTCCCTGGGGTCCCAACAAATATGTCAGGTCCCATCCACCCATACCTACATACACAGATAGATAGAGGGACGGAGGGACAGATCGATAGACTTATAGACAGATAGATAGACATATACACATATAGACAGATAGACAGGTAGATAGTCAGATAGCTATGCATGCACAGAAATGCATGAAAAAAGAAATGCTTCTATTTTAGCAACTCTTACAATCCTCGTCTTCCTGGTATGGTGTCACTTTACTTTAAGTGTCACCGTTCATTTCCTGTTTCTCATGATTCGCTATCGAACTTAACAGAAAATAATGAGAATAAATAGTGGAACAATATCTTCGGTGCATCATCATCTTCGTGCAGAGGACAAACGTCACTATAAATAAAGTTGGACGCTTTCAAAGGAGTTAAGGGGATTTATGAAAACACTTTATTCAGAATAGGTTTTTGAAGAACAAATTCACCTTCTTTTAAAGGTGCATGAAGAAAAGAAAAGAATTCTACAGAGATTAGGATTACACAGTGAGTGCTGGCCTGACCCTCAGCATCAGCTAACATGATCACTGCAGAAATCTGTTGGGATCAGTTCAAATGATGTACAAAAAAAAAAAAGAAAAAAAAAGGAGACAACATTTGAACAGAGATATTCTATAAAATGAGGCACTTCCTGAACAACGATAAGAAAACACATTCATCAAAAGCTATGGTGGAGTCAGCCGTGTGAAGTTCAAGTTGTACGTGTTTAATAACCACACATGAAACGGGATTTACAACATAGCATCATCTAGTCTCAGTGGCTTCAGTAAGGTAAACATAGATTCTCCTCACGTGGCTGCTTCTTTTAATTCATGACGTCTGCGTGCACCATTTCATACAAGATCTTCTCTGTGCAGAGGTTCAGTCAACATCAGTCACGTCTACGACCATTTTATGGTTGTTTCATGCTTCGTGCAGCACCACGTCCTCACTTTCCTCCTCCTCCTCAGGGATACTCACTCCTCTCTCCCCTTCCTCTCCTACCATCACCTCCTGCTGCTCCTCCTCCTCCTCCTCCTGCTCCGGCTCGTCCTCTCGTCCGTCTTTCATGATCTCAGCGTACTCCGTCTCTTTGTGCTCATGTGCATTGGCAGACTCTGAAGGCCTCAGGCTGCTGGAGAAGACGATGTCAGAGTACTCCACCTCTTTGGGCGCCACATCAGCATCAGAGGCTGACGCCCCCGCAGCCTGAGCTCCGTCTCCAGCTGCCTCTGGGTCATCATATATGGCTTCTTGACCACCATCGAGCTGTCAGACACACAGGTTGTTGTTGTTCAACCACTCCCATCATTGAATAAAAGACTAATGTTTCATGCGTCATAACAAGCTGTGTTTCTGTAAAGCGTAGGAATATATACATACCAGTCGGAATTCTTGAGTGGTCACCAGCTCCAGGTTCTCAGCCTGATTCCCAGATTTCCTTCTGGAGAGAAATATTATTCAAATGACTGATAGACACTAAGATGACACTAAACGTAACACTGATTGTTTCCTTTATGATGTTGATTGTAACACATGAATAAAGTGTGAAATTAAAAAACAAAAAACACACAGTAATTCAAGTGTTTGTACCTATGACATTTTCCGGCCAAACAGCAGATGACTGATGAAAGTAGCATCCCAGTAAAAAATGCAATGATGACTTCTGGCTTCTGCACCACTGCTAAAAATTTTATAAGATGCTCTATAGCTGAAAGTGAAAAATAGAACTGGTCATGAAATACAAAAAAAACAAACAAAAAAAAAACCACACACACAATAATTAGATGCTGTCAATGTCACTGAGGCAGTGGTGAATACTTATCCTTGCCTTTTGAGCCATTGTTGGGCACCGATTGGTTCCCTGTTACTTTGTTGCTGTCAAATTCTGTAGCAGTGCTGGTCCCGTGTTTGACAGCGGACACTGAGTTTATGTCGTTCGCCGCTGTGGTATTGACGTCTGTAGCAGCTGCCACGTGAGGGATAGATATGCATGCACGGAAATGCAAGAAAAAAAAAAAGAAATGTTTCTATTTTAGCAACTCTTACAGTCCTCGTCTTCCTGGTATGGTGTCACTTTACTTTAAGTGTCAGCGTTCGTTTCCGGTTTCTCATGATTCATTACTGAACTTAACAGAAAACAATGAGAATAAATAGTGGAATAATATCTATAATATCTACTTATCCTTGCCTTTTGAGCCATTGTTGGGCACCGATTGGTTCCCTGTTACTTTGTTGCTGTCAGATTCCGGAGCAGTGCTGGTCCCGTGTTTGACAGCAGAGACTGCGTTTATGTCGTTCGCCATGCCATGTGAGGGACACGGGGACAAGAATACTGAAGTGTTTAAATCAAGGTCAGCAAAGGTCAACAAAGGTTTAAACTCAGAATTGAGGAAACTGATACAAAAGCATTGGAATTTGAAGAACCCACAACTTTATACTCGGTACAGTCGTAAATCACTGTCACGGTTTGAACATGGAAAAGACAACAGCCAGTTCAGTACATAAAAATGGTTTTAGTATTTAAATACAATTGGAGGATTTTGTTGTGTGTTTGCTGTGTTTTTGTTTGAGTAATGATATATTGTAGTTATATTATGGTAATGATATATTAGGGCTATATGTCATGCTCGCTTACATTTAGTTATATTATATTTATTTATATGATACATAAATCGATCATTACTATCACGTTTACTTGATGATTACAGTGATTCAATTATGTTGTTGATTAACTTACATCAAATGAAACACAAAATTAAAAAAACAAAAAGTTTTTCTGCCTTGTCAAATGATAGCTATTGGAAGATTTAAAGAAGTCCATACTCTACCTGTGTCTGCGCTGTTGCACATCACAGACAAGAACAGAGACGCCCAGATGAGAACCAACATCCTGATTTGAAGCCTGAGACGGTCGCTCTCTCCCTCCACGGGACAAACCGAAGCACGCCACAGCCAAACGGACCACCTGACCAGAAACAGCTCCACAGCTCATTGCACACATTGAAATATTTAAATACAGGATGCTGCACGCTTCGCCACCTCACAGCTTTTAATGGTGAATATTAGCACATTCATCTTGGACAGCCCAATTAAATCTTCAAAAAAATCATATATATACACACACACACACACACACACACACATATATAATATATATGAGTTCTCACCAGTCTCCTCTGTCAGTGCGTCTGCTCTCACCTCCTTTGTTCGACCGCTCTTTTCCTCTTTTACTTCTTCCCTCTTTGCCCTGTGATGCTTTTTTTCAGGAAGTTGATCTAAACACTGTTGACCATCACTTCCTCTGTCTCCTCTCTCTCCTCTACCACGCCGGCCGTGTGTGTTTGCTGACAAAGTGCACTGAATGTGTGTAAATGATGGGAATGCACCGATCTCAGCTGCGTGTGCGGCTCCTCTTGCTAAATGATTTGTTATGCAAATGATTGATTTGTATCAGGGAGTCGATTTAAATTCAAGATGGTAACACTTCTCTTTTAATTACCTCCACCGTACACAGTATATCTGTTGCTACATGACGATGTCAGCTCTGAACTGCAGCTGTCCGTAAACATTCGTCAAAAGGGAGAGCTAATAGGAGCAAACTGGGCTCTCGCGCTCAGTTTGGTGAATCACCTGCTGTGTATATCGCATCCCATTCAGGAAGACAACTGACTTTGAAAGTCGAAATAGCTTCTTTGTTGCAGACACTCAAAATGAAAATGAAACTAGTCCACAGTCGTGGTTCTGAAGAGGAAGGTGCTGGACAATAGAGCCAAGTGTCAACATCAGCATGCAAACATGCCAGTTTGTTCAACAATAGACACAAAGTACCAGGGAGAATAATAGAAGCGTCATTAGTTTTGCCATATTTTGCCATGAACATGTCAAATCAAATGTCAAATTTCAATGCAATTTAAATTAAATGCAAAAACAAAACAAAAAAACAGATAATGGTGTGTTGACGGACATGTCGCACAATGACATGGATGTTCTGCAAACACCGTGTGCCAAACATAACTTTGGATTAATTACAATGTTTAATGCATAGTTCTAAGAAAATGTGAAGCATCTTGTTCATTTGTACTGGGCTGAATTTCGCATTTGAAGATGACAGCGTCGTTTGATGGAAAACTCTTCGTCGGAATGTCATTTTTTTAACCGGAGAATGAATCCATCACTGTCCGTTTCTGTTTCGTCCATCCATACACCTGATGTGTCCATAGAAACTACTTCTCAGCCATTATTTTCTTCACGGTGGAGTACACTGCCATATCATCATCATCCCCTTCCACATCTTCTGGAAGACTGTTTTTTGTCTCCACGTCTTCTGCTATCACGGCCTCCTCGTCTTTACCTTCATCTTTCTCTCCAAATCCGTCTTCTTTTTCCACTTTTACTTGATTCTTAATCTCAGCATACTCCGTCACGGCGGCCTCTTTCTTCTTTGCTGCAGCCGTGGGATTCTTTCTTTTCAGCCGGGAGAAGTCGATGTTGGCGTACTCCACGTCGTTGGGCCCACCGTCGGGTTCGGGACCTCGTTTCTCTGCAGCCACGGATCCATTTTCGGCTCGCTGCAGCCCACAGGTCTGATGATCGCTGGCTGCCTGACACCCGTATATCTGTCAGGTGTATAACGCAAGTTATACGACTTTCTGAAAACTGTATACACACACTTTCTGCTACGTTCTCATGATCAATTATCATTAAGTCATGACCATCCTTATCCAGGACACAACTCTTTTCACAGTTTAGTTTATCAACAACAACAACAACAACAACAACAATAATAATAACACAAAATTAATTTTATCCACATACTGAACATCGAACAAAAGAGACAAACTGAACAAAGAGACAAATAGTGTAATTATGCTGCATATTTGTATTTTGAGTGTTGAATATACATCATCTGCAGTGAATTAGAATCAAACATGTGAAACACTAGGGTTGCACAAGAAAATGAGACAAACTAAAGACTGATGGTTAAAGGTTAACAAATGTCTTGTCTATAGTATTTGATGGGTGAATGTAAATTACCAGTAGATCATCTTGTTGACTCACCATCTCCAGAGTCTCGTCCAGGTTTGTCTGGCTCTTCTGTTCTTTTCTGAAATAAAAATGCATTTGAACAACAACAGATATATATATATATTTTTTAAAAGTGTGTATAAATACCATCTGGAATATAAATTCATGGGAATAATATGGTACCTGTGAAATCTTTGGACCAAACAGAAAATGGTGGCTGAGACAACAACGCCAATCAAAAAGGCAATGATGGTCTCCAGCCATGGGAATGTTTTACTGGGTGGCGCTGCAATCGGGAAAAAGTAGAATACCTCAGATGTGCGTGTTTTTGAATACGAGAGCGGCTAATCGAGTCACAGTGCAGTTGGGGAAACGTACCAGGTGGAAGAGAAGAGTTTAAGCGGATGGTGAGGTTTTGTTTTGCTTCCCCGTCGCCATTGCTGCCGACACACTCGACAGAAACGTTGTCACGGCCTGTCACAGTTAGAGTGATGGTGCTGTTGACTGTGTTCTCTGACACCGTCCTTGTGGTTGAGTATTTAGTGTGGTGCTTCAACAGCGGCCATGTGATGGTGGGTAGTGGAGAGCCTTCACTCACACACACACAGGTCAGGACGTCAGACCGAGCCTCACATCCAAAGGCTTTTAGGCTCTTTGAAAACCCTGTCAGCACACGGGAAGAATGACAAGTGAACGGTGAAACATGAAACGTCAACTTCCTGTTTGAAAGGACGAGAACTTACAAGTCACTGTTACATCAGGGCGTGCGGTCGCCGTCTTTTCCAGGTGCTTCGCTGTACAGACGTAACGTCCCGAATGTTCTTTTGTCACACGGGGGATGATGAGCGTGGCTGATCCAGTGTCGCTCAGCAGGGCGGTTGTGTTTGAGTGGACGCCATGTTTGGTCCACGTGATAAGAGATGGAGGGAAACTCTCAACGCTGCAGGTGACATTCAGAGACTCTCCCTCCCTAACGGTGGTTTCCCCGGTGATAACCGGCTCTCTCATGTCTGTGAAACCATAATAATAATAACATCAACATTAATGACAACAACAACAACAATACTAATACTAATACTACTACTAATAATAATGAATTAAATTTAATAAAAAATAAAATAACAAACAAAAATGTATCTTTCTCCACATACTGAACATCACTTATGTAACAAACGTACATTCAATTTACTGTGTGTGTATAAATATACATTATATACAGCATGTGTCACAATGTGCAAGTTTCTGTCTCAGTGTATTTTACCACTACCACCACTGGATGGTGCTAAAGTGCGAAGAATTTAACAGGCAAGAACAGTGTGTTTTCATGACTCGAAAAGGAAGCTGTCATGACGCCCAGTGGAAAAAGTCTGATTTACACAAACAAACAAAAACATCTTCATATAAAGTCCTACAATTTAAAAAAAGTAGAAAATAGTGAACATTATGAATTTAAATATATTTGAAGGTGCAGGGCTGTGACAGTTATTCAAAGCAAACATAAGGGATTATTATTATTAAAAAAAAGTTACATTATAAGAGTAATTATGTTGACGGCACTAAAGTTGTAGCTTCATTATCTGACCACATCTGGAGTAATATGAAAAAAATCTGAAAACAAACTGTACTTACAGATGACTGTGATGGTAACATTTTCCTTAAAGGTGTCGTTCAGATGTTTCACTGTGCAGACGTATTGTCCAGAGTCTTCTGCCGTCACATTGGAGAAAGTAAGAGCGGCCATTACACTTTGCTCCCGCTGATAGGTTTCCGACACGTTGTGCATGTTCTCTCCCGTTTGGTTTTCCGTTTTATGCTGCGAGAATTTGCTCCAGAAGACGAAGGAGGTGGGGAAACTTTCAACGCTGCACGTCAGATTCAGAGCCTCACCCTCCTTCACGCGTTTATTCTCCGTGATCCTGACTGGCTTCACATCTGTGACATAAAAACACAACTTACAGCATCATGACATCTCCTTAAATAAAGGAAACATGAGAGGTTTTTTTTTTTTTTACGTACAGGACACATTCACGGTCACCGTCTCCTCTGCAGTGGTGCTTCCTGCGAAGGTCACCACACAGGTGATATTTGTGCCGTGGTGTTCGGCTGTAGGGTTAAAGATCAGACTTGAGCCGCGTCTGTGCGCCGTGACGTTTCCCGTGATGTCCGAGACCCGTCCCCACGTCCAGGTGATTTCAGGGTCGGATCCGGAGCAGAGGCCGGGAGCAGTGCAGGTCAGTGTGGCCGGCTGTCCCGCTGTCAGCGGTGGAACCGTCACACTGGGCTTCTGACTCAGACCTAACCAGAGACCAGTCGCTGAGTTCAATCAGATGATTCACTTCACTCACTCACATTTGTGATAAAATAATCTTGTGACGTTTTCTTTTCTTTCTTTTTTTTAACATTTCATACGTGTCGCTCGCAGTCACAATATTTGTCGCAGCTCCTCCTACCTTTAACAGCGAGGGTTGCTTTTGGATAGTATAACCATTTGTCCATTCGTCCATTAAGGTAACCATTCACCCTGAGCTGATACGTTCCAGAGTCTGACTCCTTCAGGTCATTGATTACGATGCTGCAGTTCTTCTCACTCAGCTGAGGCTCCAGCAGTGACACGCGTCCTCTAAACCCCGACTGAACGTTTCTGTTGTCATTGTTACTCTTGAATATCATGTCTGTGTCGGCGCATTTTAACTCGGTCGGTTCACATTTGAACCAAACAAGAACTTGGGGTGTGAAGTAGAAATATGTGGTGAACAAGCAGGGTATCACCACACAGAGTCCGGCCTCTGCTGTTATGTCCTCCTCAGGGAGAGAGATACAGTATGGACTTTGATAGTAAGGACAGAATTGTTTAATACCTGATAAGAGAAAAGCAGGGACAGAGTTGATAAAAAATCCTTATATGTGTAAAGAAATGAAAAATTTCATGAATAATTGAATAAACAGAAAAAGGTGAATACCTGTGCTGACAGGCAGAATCGCCAAGAGGAGAACCAACATCCTGGTTTTCCACACTTGAGACGAGCCGTCTCCGTCTCCACGGGACAAACTTTTACACTGTAAACTCAGAAAATGAAACAAAATCAACTGAACAGTCGACAGTGGTCATTGTCCTAAATGAGGATGTTGCACATTCAGATGCTCCATTGTTGCAAAATCAGTAAACGTTGTGACTGTTGACGGGAATAGTCAACAATCCGTAGACAATATCTATCTGTATGAACAATGTACCGTCCAAACCGCTACAATCAAAAGACATCATGATTATTATCTCATTTAATGTTTACCTCTGTGTCCTTGTGTTGGCGGTGCCGCCGCTGTGAAGTGACACTTTCTGCCCTCAGTTTCCTGTTTCTTCCTTATTTGTGAAACAGCCCAGTGTCAGGAAATGTCCTCACACTCATTTCAGTGTTGCTCCATCCCAGATTCAGCCCAGCTTTTTAAACAGTAAGAGACATGTACAGCTTTGTATAGCTAATGCAAACTATATAGATATATATCTATATAGATAGATAGATAGATAGATAGATAGATAGATAGATAGATAGATAGATAGATAGATAGATAGATAGATAGATAGATAGATAGATAGATAGATTTGTTCTATTCCATTGACGGCGATATGCTAAACAAAAAACTATCTACTCCTCATTTTGTAATAATTTCCACTGATTTGTCTATTGATATATGTTCCTGTCCTGATCAGCTCCCAGATACAGGACCCTTGACCCTAGAAAATATGCAGAGTCGATATAATAAAGATGTATTTGTAGAACTAGAAGTTGTGGGACAAACGTCTAAAAGTTGAAAATTGGAGAGGTAGATTAAATCAACGGCTTCTCTGCAAGCGGCACATGTACTCTGCGAAAAGGGCAAAGAAACATCCGTTTATGTGCAACATCTCCTTTTCAGATAGCGTTTTCTGTCGGCACGAAGGCTGCAACTGCAGGTGACTTTGATGCAGTTCGGCCGTCTTATGCAGAAGTGACGCAAAGACACAAACTGTCTGTTGTACAGAACAATATGTCAAAACGCTGCACGAGAAGTTTAACAAGGAGAAGAGACTGCAGGTAGTTGATGGTCAAGAGCGAGACACTGAGACAAATTCGTCCAGATACTGATACCAGGACCTAAATTCAGCCGCAAAACAGCACAGACTCTGAATGAACCATCAGTAAAGCACCAGCTTGTTTGTGAAAGTTTTATTTCGACCATGTAAAACTGCATTTCCGTCTCGTCGGTTTAACCGAGGCGAGGAGACAAAGCGAGAACCGCGCCACAGCTTCATCCTGGCGACGTTGAGTACGAGAAACAGACACTTCTGTTTCCAGCTTGTGTCGTTCTTACTTTATTTATCTTTGCATGGAACTGAAGACAGGTGAAAAGAGCTGTTTAAAAAAAAAAAGAGCAAGCAAAGTACATCATGGCAAAAACCCTCACAGACGCCGCTAAAGCCTGACCTGAATTATTGTGTCAATCACAATGTGTAAACAAAAAAAACCCTCTCCATAATAAACATTATGATCACAATAATTATATTACATACACTTCTGCTTTACAACACACTGCCAAAGATTAGCTAAGACTTATATGATATTTTTGCTTTTTAAAAAATTAAATAAAAAGTAAACCCCCCCATGAGGCATTTCAAGGACAGGAAGTGTTTATTGACTTTGTGTATACACAGGCAATTTAAGTATGCTAACCAGCATACTGTATCTGCAACCCTCCAACATTTAAGTCAACAGAACAGTGTCTTAATAAAAGCTTAATATGAATAAGAGTTATTTATTAATAAGGTAATAAAGATGTGGTCGACCTGTCTGTCATGTGTAGATGAGTTTCAAAATAAAAGCATACAGCATAATGGTTATGGTTCAAAGTCTGAGCTCCAACAATTATTTTGTTTTTACTTTGTTTTGTTGTTTTCATCATGCTAGCAATTTCAGTCGCCATGAAGAGAGGACTGCGCATGTCCTGCTTAACTTCCCTGCCCTCGTCAGCTTTCTGTTTACATCAGCACATGCAGGAAAAGTCAGTGAGCAAGTTGCGTATTGTGTTGGAAATTCAAATTGTAGATGTTACCTTGAAAGAAGCGAGTAGCGAGAAGGTAGAAGAAGCACAGTTGTAGCCCCCCCTAGTGGGCAATATCTTTTTTAGACCTGAGCTTAAAGTTATAACAGTCTGCAAGATTTCATGGATCCAATGAAAAGGACTAATCTCAAGCACAATGACAAAATCTCCAACAAAATTTAACAAGTTCTGTGGTGGACTAGCTGAACGGGTGAGAAACTCATTCAGGAAGAAATTTGAAAAGTAAAACCTGACATCAGACCCGCGGACAAAGACACGCAGTTCCATTCACTTCATTAGCATGATTAGCGGGACATTTGTGTTTAATAACTCTAACCGTAGCTTAAAGGATGTTACAAATATGTCCTTTATAAAAACAAATAAAAAGGTTCCCCTCCCAGGGGTAAGAGGCTAAGTATTGTTCTGCACTAAGCTCGTATCAAGACAGTGTTCTGTCAGAGTGGATGAAAGGTCTCGATTTGCCACATTGGCTTTTCAACACTTCAGTTTGTTTCTGCTGGCAAAAGACTCATGCGGGGTATTTACTGTACACTGTAGCATCTCTTTCTCTATCAATATACATCATATTAATATATTATTGACACCATTATTATGAAGTTAAGACTATTAGTGATTTTGACTATTACAACACAGGTTGATCAAACGTCTTCGAATAGCACAACTAGCGGGCGTGTCAGCGTCACTTTTTGTCATTCAAATGTCTGATGCAACTTGTCTAGTGAAGTGACGCTCGAATTTTCCCAAAGACCCAAGAGATCAATGTCCTGCGATCTTTCAGCACAATATGAACATTACACATGCACACACACGCACCCACACATACGCACATATTGTCTAAAGGAAAACTTATAGGTCATGTCCTCATGCTTCAAAGTTCCGGAGATTTTCCCGCTGTTGGGACCAGTTTTCTCGTCCAAACGGCAAACTCTGGAAAATGTCCAGCAAATTGGATCTGGACATTTCCCCGAGTTCACGTCTGAGAACAGCTACAGATCAGTCACGGAGCCGGGTGCCGTGCCTTAGGGAGAAAGGAGGAGATGAGACGGACATTTTGGCCACTGCGTCAAAACGAACAGAAAAACCTCAACACATTCTGGAGATAACTGAAAATTTACAAAACCTCTTCAATTATTATCAAAAGTCATGGCAGCATTTTCCATTTATTGTGAGAGGCTACTGAGTCACAGCACACATTAAATACAATTATGTGGAAATAAGATTCTGAGACGTACTGTATTTCCGTCTTCTACCTCCATCAATCATGTACTTGGGATGTAATTAACTTAAAGAAAGAGAGTAGAGGGGTTCGCCCACAAAGATAAGACAACATAAAGCACGGTCACTCCTTGCCCAGATGCTTCGACTGGCAGCAGACACAGTGACAGAAACGGATATGGAGCATAGAGATAGAAGCGAGAGCTCGGATCAACAATCGCAATGAAGAAGATGGAGAAAGCAACAAAAACATGGCCACTTGTTAACGCTGCATGATTTAGAGCCCGTGCATCAAAACTGAGGCTAGAGATCGAGATCCCTTCTTTTCACTTCATCCAGTGGGTCATGCTCTGACGCCAAAAAGGACCAGTCTTTCCAAACCGTGCTGCATGAAGGTGGGTCACGTGGAAGAGCGGCAGCGTAAGTGGGAGGTACTGGCATCAAATGAGAAGTTACATGTGACAAATCTGAAGAAATGAGAATCAAGAAGTCATCATACGCAGAGTGAAATCCAGTGAAGGAGGAGAGGTGGTTACTGCACAGTTTATGGGGCAGAGAATGTGTGTGATACGGGGTTGCCACTGCGTCTCGCATAGCCGAGGGATCAGGGAAGGATCGCGATTCATTTGGCTTTGATTTCCGTGTAGCTGCTGCCGTCATCCCTCCTCCCTGAGGCCCCCTCCCTGGACCTGGCCCCAATAAACTCCAGAGTAGCGTAATTCAGCTCTTGCCTCTCCAGTCCTGCCACAGAGCCCACAGGTTGAAAATCCCCGTCTTCTCCCTGCAGACAGAAGGACCCATCAGCGGCACAAGTCACTGGCACGGCGCCGGTGGCATCTCAGATCACAGAGGGGTGCGAAAGACACCATAAAGAAAAGATGTTAGTGGTTACTGGTCGACATTATGGCGAGGAGACTGAGATGTTTCCTGTTAGTTCGGCATTTTGTGTTAGCAATGAGGCAGCGATGCAGAAGGCAGTGTTGGGAACAAACGGTAGCGCACGGAGCACAGAAGCTGACATGGGAAAGGGGATGCATCTGTCACTGAGGCTTGTGCTTTTAATGGCGACTCGTTTAGGAACCTTACCGTAGTCTCCTCTAGAATGGAGTTAAACTTTGAGCCCAACAGCTCTGTCTTAAGCTGTGCAAGAGTTAGGGAAGAGAAGAACAGACAGAAAAATGCAGAGAAGCAATGAAAGCAAGAGAAAACAGTGTTTGGAAAGGACATGTTGGAGCTACTAGTCCACGGTTTGGAGACATTCCGACTGTTACCTCATAGCCAGAGGTCAAAATGGGGCTTCTCCGTTAGAACTTGCATAATTGCACAAAAAAAAAACCCCAACCCCAAACAATCTGAGGATGCTCATCCAACGCATCCTCCATCATAATCATAATCAATGACATCAGCATGTCTCACCACTTTCTTCCTCAGATTTTGTTTGTCCTTCTTGACTGCGCTGTAGTACAGTGCTGGGTTCTCCAGGACCACTTCCTGCCTAGGGTTGCCATTCTCTCTGGGGGACGGAGTCACATAATCAGACTCGGTCTCGACTGCCACTAACGCAGGGCGACACGCCAAGCCTGGGCATCCATTTTAAAACAACAAGCCGTGTAGGGTTACGCTGGAGGCCAACTGTGGCTGTGAGTGATGTGGTTATTTCATGGGTTTAGTCGCTGAGCTCACACCCACTTCAGGGGTGACTTGTCAGAAGAAGCTGGTAAATTTGGGAGTCCAAATAAGCCCTGAGGCTAAAATAAAGCACCTTGGTTAAGAGGGCTACCCGGGTTGTATTTAGCGTAGCAGGTGAAGGATACAGAAGCGGTGTCAGAGGCAGGGAATGATGCCTGCAAAATATAAGGTTAGTCCAGCTACTCCACAAGGCAGCCAATGTGGATCTCCAAGGATTTCAACCGGGACAAACTGCTCTGGAGAAATGGCTCTCACGTCCACATCAGTCCACATACACTCGTATACAATGTGCCGAACCAATGTGTTTTAGAATGGATGACTAGGCTTAAGTGTTTCCTTGGATTTCAGAAAATGCTGAGTGAGTAACGTGACTACTTCTGCCTCGCACTGGCCTCAACTTTAGTTTGATGTTCATACTCACTTCTTGTTGTTGTGGCCGACATATCTCACTGCTGCAATGATGAAGGCTATGACAGCCACTCCTCCGATGGTGCCAACTATAACGGCCATCATGTACTTCTCTGAAAGTAGAGGTGATCGTTAATTATGTGCTATGGCCTTGACCACAATTTTTAACCGCACATAGAGACATTGACAACATATATTCACACATAGCAAATATGAGCATGTAAATACCCATACATTTATAAAGCACTGTACTTGTCACAGTTTTTATTTATCAAACATAACTGCATGAATGGAAAATCAGATGCAGATGGTGTACAGTTGGTTTGCACTCACTTTCCTGCTGTAGCTCCAGAGGTACGCTCTCTCTTCCATACATGTTGTAGATGCTGCAGTGGACGTTGACCGCGGGGCCGCCGTTGTCGACCCTCTCGCCTTTCTCCCGTAACTTGATCATGCCCGTGGAAGTGTGTCCGTCTGTGTGGGTGTAGAAGTTGTACCGGCCGTCTGTTTCGTTGATGGTGATGTTCAGGTCCGGCAGGTAGAACTCGATGGTGGGCTCAGGGTTTCCTGTGGCCACACAGACACACTGGACCCCCTCCCTCACAACTGTGCACTTTGACTCCTCTAGAAGGACTGGGGCGTCTGTGGACCAAGGCAACAAGCTTTATGTGAACAGTTACAATTTAAGAGATGTTCAGTGCAGCTGCATATTGATGGTATATTCTTTGTCCTATACTTTTTTGCTTATCTGTTGGGTGAGATACAGAAAACTGCAGTACTCACACTCCACAGTGATGTTGAGGGAGCTGCTGGCTCGGCCGTGCTCGTTCTCAGCCAGACAGCGGTACTGTCCATCACCCTGTGGTGTGATCTCCATGATCTCCAGCACTGACAGCTCATCAGCAGTGATGGTGCCAACCAGCTGCCCATCTTTCAGCCAGGTGAGGGTTGGGGCCGGGCTGCCCTGGGTGCTGCAGTGCAGGGCTAGTGAGGTGCCCTCGAGTACTGTCATAGAGTTGTTAACCAGGGGCTCGCGTGGAGGGTCTGCATCAAAAAAAAAATGTTTTTACTTATTCCCACAGTAAAAAAAAAAAAACACAATACTTGTCTAACAAGACAAAAGAATGGGCACTGCTTCTGTTCTTGAGACCTACACTTGACAGCCAGGTAGAGTGAGGTATTCATCATGCCGTAGCCGTTGTCACCAACGCAGGTGTAGACTCCCTCCTGCGCAGGTGTCACATCATCCAGGGGGAGTGAGATGTTGGACGCCGTGTCCCACAGGAGCTCCTCGTCTCCGAACATCCAGGAGATCCTGGACTGAGGGTTGCTGTCCACCTCGCAGTGCAGCACAACAGAGCTGCCTTCCATCACCTCCGAAGACACGTTGACCCACACCGAGCGTGGAGCATCTGGTGGGAAAAGTACATCAGGCAACTTCATTGACAAGCTCACACAGTATAACTGCCTCGGATAATCAATACTGCTAAAAATACAAGGTGGAGGCGAACCCATGGCTGCTACAGAGGACTTTTGAGGATACAGATAATGGTTGAAAAGCATTGTTCCTATACATGGTTTGAGTTGCTTTTTGACTTACACTTGATGTCTAAAGAGATGAGTCGCTCGTAGACCAGTGTGGAGTTGGGGTAGAAGACCCTGCAGCCTAGTAGCTGCCCGTTGTGCATGGGTCTGGGTGTGAAGGTGAGGGTGCTTGAGAGCACCGCGGTGTTGCTCTCTTCCAGGTAGTCGGTAGAGAACTCCGGGTCAGGCAGGTAGTCGGTGTACATCCACTGGATTTCTGGAGTCATGTCGGGGCAGTTGTCAGGGGCATAACACGTCAACTCAAGACTCTCGTCACTGACAATCTCCTCCGGGACATCGATGTTGGGTTGATCTGGTGACAAGTAAGAGAAAGACATTAGTCATTTTATCTTATTAATAGTGGTTTTATAATGGTATTATAATAAATATGTGTAATCCTACCAAGAACTTTGAGCTCAGAGAAGTCTGGGTATGTGTAAATGTTGGCTCCACCGAGGTCCGCACGGAAGTAGTATCTCCCTGAGTGCTCCGCGCCAATGTTGTTGATTAGCAGTGTGCAGTTTCTCTGTTGCAGGTCGCCCAGAAGCTTGGTTCGGCCCTTGTAGCTCTCGTGCACGACGTCCGTGCGGGATTTGAAGACTACAGGAGGGAAGAGCTGAGGGTAGGGCTGGCCAAAATACCAGATACCGTGAACGCCACGGTACGGCCTGATGCCAGTCGGATACATGAAGGTGCACGGGATGACCACGCAGGAGTTCGTCATAGCCGAGATGTCCCGAGGTATCCAAACGTTCCACTGGCAAGTGGCATCTGAGAAGGTCGGACACAAGTTTTGTGAGTAAAATCTGATGACAGCAATTCTCTTCAATGGTGTGAGATCACTGCGCGCATGGTGATAGCCATCAGGTACGACAGAAAAATATGTTTACGTCAAAGAAGAATTTATTACCGTTGATGAACAACAGCAGTGTTAAGAGCAGCTCCAAACACCACATGGTCTCTGCTCAACAGTGGACCATAGACCTCTGGAGCAGATGAAGTTGTGTCAGTTGTGGGACATCAGCATGGAGACATAAAATCAAAGTGACTTTTCAGCATTTGGTGCTGATGCATGAGTCATCTATCACTGAGAATCACACATACGTACATCAGAATGTTCCCGAGACTCTGGGTTTCACACGTTAACCACACAATGTTTTGTAGAACTCTATAGATAAATGTTTTCCACACAACCTAACAGAACCGAAAAGCACTTTTCAACTTTAAGATAATAAAAAAAAAAAAAATGCACTATTTTAAATATATTGACATGCTATTTAAATTTAGCTATTTAACATATATTTATAGTTTAAATATATTTTACATGTATTTTAAACTATATTTATAGTTTAAATATATTTTAGGGGGTGGAGCAGAATGCATAAACAGATATATGATATTTTTGCATCTGACTTTACCCTCAATGTTTCAGACCAGACACAGTTTGTATCAAAGCAGTAATTATTGATGGTTCTGTCCACATAGTTAATTTTAACTATAGTTCATAGTTATTGTCTTAATATACTGTGACTTGTTTGACCTCGAACTGTTGATGGTGAAAACAGGCAGAAGATCTGCAGGACAGCTTGTCAGCAGCTTCACTGGAGGGTGTTTACTCACACCCAGGCAGCTCGGCAGCCTTCGTCTCTGTGAAGAAACATGACATCAGCGTCAGCGTCAGCATCGTGCACTGACATCACTCCGAGCTGGAGTAAATCAGCACCTGTTTGCTCCTCCTCAGTGGAGCCCAACCAATGAATAGCTCTCAGTGTTGGCTGCGATCTGACACGAAGCCAAACGACGGTCACCGAACATCATGTCATCTCACAGTACTGACTCTATCTGTTCTGGACTACAAATAAGGCAGGCAGGGAAGGGAGCAGATAATATTCATGATGTAAACAAATGCATTGTGTACATACTGATAAAACGGGTCAAATAATTGTTGGTGCGATTTCTAGTCACATTTAGAGATCTGACATGGAAGTGAACTACAAATCGATAATGGAAAAAGTGATTGCTTTTTATGTCTGATGCAGCAAACAACAACACAAAACCAGAAAATACACCTACACCCATCACTATATTATTATGTTATTTGCTTTATCAGTTATTCCACATTATTTACATTTTCGACACGTTAGCAGGCTTTTACTTATCACTCAAAGAAATGGGAACGTGCCATACAAAGTACAAATCACACATCGGGAGTGGATGTAATGTAAAAGTAGAAGTGCAGGATGGTGGAGCAGCCGGTGTGTACAGATGGCAGGCCTAAGAGTGGATTGTGAGTCGAAGCTTCGTGATTAACACATCCCAACATCCCCCCCCCCCCGAGAATCCATGACTTCCATTAGCTTTGTCTGTTGTTGTCATCCTGCTCATGGTGCAGTGTGGCAGCCACATAGTGGCGGACGTGCGAGCTTCTCCTCGCCGTCAAATCGTCAAAACACAAACATCTCAGACCGAGAGGCGCCCCGACACATAATGCCACACTGTGGTGTGTGACAGTCTTAACTTTCTCCAACGTTGCGTCAAGCGTCGCCATCTGCACTGCAACAAAAGGCCAAGAGGCGGGCGAGTGTGCGCCCGGGCAGAGCGGCCGTGCATCAGCGCCAGCAGGGGCGAATGGAGCCGAGCGGCCAGGCAGGGCCGCTGACACCAACAACAAGCCTCACCACAACGGCTTCATTGATGGGGCAGACAAACGGGTGCCACAGAGCATACGTGTGCACATTGACACACACACACACACACAAAAAAAACACTTGCCTCATACCAGCCTCGGCACCAGGCTCCTGGCACCTCTCACGCCCAACTTCTTCTTCTTCTTCTCCGCCCTGTTGTCCTTGTTCTCCCTGAGATGTTCGTCCCGTCAGACTCTGTGGGAAAGGAGCAGAGAAGATGCTAGAAGGCGGCGAGGAGAAAAGGGAAGAGAGGGAGTCTGTGCGAGCTCGGGTCTACATGTGTCGTGGGCAGCTCTGAATATGCATTCAGGCATTTCTGGAGCTGCTCCTTGGCCCACTCAGCATTCCTTTACTCTGCTCCACCAGTGCCCCCCCACCCCACCCCTTCCCCCGAGCTCCTTCATGTGTCTTGACGACTGAACCGAACCCTGAGCCTTGACCTCTGAGGTCAACGCTAAACATTATTGTTGACATCAGCCGAACCTTTTCATCCTAGCGATGCTTAAGACACGTGGGCAACACCGTGCGGCAAATCGCCGATGACTCATTATCATTGTGAGTAAGGCTGCAGCTGAGCAACATACGGAGAGTAGGAGGAACCCAGAAGTTGTGAGATGAATATGATGATGTAAACTGAGGATTTACATTATCTGGTAAAAATGTTGTTTTTTGAAGACATTTTTCTTTTACCCTGAATCACCCAATTAGACTTAAGTGTTTTAATCTGAGGGAACGTTTGGATATATTTGATTTTTTTTTTTTTATTGTTTTAATGGGAAAAGGCTTCAGGGCGCTACCATTGATCTTTCTGGTCATATGCAGATCCAACAATTTCCCTGCTGAAGAATGTTTGTAGGCGAGCATAGAAGACGTCTGCCTAGTTTGCACATGGAAGTGACAAAGGCGACTTGTTTGTTGTAACTCATCGTTACATGTTGGGTGAGTCACTGTTTCCAAAGGCCGTCGGGCCACGGGCCAAGTGATGGCGCTGTCCGAGCTGTGGACAACCTCAAGGGAATCCCACTGTAAACAGTCTGGAGACGAGATGAAGCGGAGAATGCGGCACCGATGCTCGGGAGCGGTGTACAAACGAATACGCGGCGTGCCACAATCCTCCCCCCTACACGCCGGCACGCTTCTCCGTGTGGGGGGTGCAGATATGTGACCTTCCTCTGCATCTCCACCGCGATGTGCATGAGCTCAGCCCTGCTCTGTTTTTCATTATATGTACAACTCATATACATTAAATGTGTGGAATGGACAAAATAAATAAACAATCCCTTCAGTTTACACCTGAGCAGCACGTATTGATCTTCACCCCATCGTTCCTCAGCAGAACCTCACAGTGGCAGGTTCTCTTCAGGGATACAGATGCGGCTCGGCGACATCATTCCACGTTGTCACACAGAACGCCGTCTGTGCCAAGAAGAACATTTTCATTGTGAGTATCGTCTGAAGCTCCTGCAACAGGAGCTTCACGGAGCAGCTCTTGGACCAGAGGACGGGGAGGGGGGGGGGAGAGAATGGGAACATTGTAAGAAGAACACTGGCTTTTGTGTGCGGGAGAAGCTGGAGGATCGAACCGGAACAGGCCTGCTCACAGCTTGCGCTTTGCTGTTTGCCTGTGACGAACGCTGGTCCACCACCGCCAAGCTGTAAGGCCCCCACTAAAATACTCAGAGGAGCAGATGGTCTTAAAACATGACTGCTCCCCCTGCTGCACATGGCGCGCTAAGCTGTGATGACTCCAGCGCAACACACACACAGGCACACAAGATACAAACATAACATGGAGGTTTGCCAATATCCAGTCACACAGTCTGTCCAAGGTACTGCAGAGTGTTGGCATAAATAACAAACTCATTCAGACTGGACTGTTTATGCTCGTATGTGCATTACATACAATACATACAACGATTTGTCATATTTTTGTGTGGTACATTTTTATCATAACCCTCCATCTTTTTTTTTTGTTTGTTTTTTTAAATCACTGATTGCGGGTGATGATGTTGTCGTGAATTTTCTTTTTTCGAGTTGCGATTCGGTGGTGGCTCGCGACACATCACAGCAGATCACAATAACAGATAACAAGAACCCACAAGCAACAATTGCTCATCTCGATCTTTTTCTACCTGGCAATCCCCGGCCCCGTGGGCAGATGGCGAGCCGCAGGCCCCCATTCCTATTACAGTGCTCTCCCTTCCGCCCTGAACAAAAGGGGGCGACAAACAGAGCCGTCACCTGCTCAGCCACACACAGGAATAAAGTGTGGTCTCATCTCAATGATAACAAAGTCGTGATAGTCTCTGTTTTTGGGTGGAGAAACTTCCAACACAGTTTTACCGTTACTGTCCCAAAGGGTCGGCCATAATACGAGGTTAAAATGTTTTATGACCCCAAATCACAACCCGCAAATTACTATGAAAATTACACTGCTCCTTCCATTACATGATTTTATGATAATGTTATTATAATTACACGTTTCCATATTTCCAGCTGTTGAATTTCAGATTTGCAGCCATGTAAGAACAGATTATTGTAGCAGCTCGGTGCTAAGAGGCACAGGCAGGTACAGTTTGGGAAAAAAAAAAAAGAAAAACTGGCAGGGCTTTTAGCGTCCCCCGCTAATGCTGAGCCCACACACACAAAGTAAACAAGTCACTCGTGTGCAAAAACGAGATCCACTTGAACACGCACACTTTGGTTATGCTGCACGTTCACGCAAACAGACACACAGCACCATCTCATGAGTTATCTGTGACTCATGGATGGATGGATAGATGGATGGATGGATGGATGGATGGATGGATGGATGGATGGATGGATGGATGGATGGATGGATGGATGGGTGGATGGATGGATGGATGTGCTGCCTCTCACCTGTGTAGGTGCTCACGTCCAAGCTGCAGGTGCTCACCACCTCCTGTAGGAGCCTCTGCTCTGACCCTCGCACGCAAAGCGTCACAGCAGCTCGCTACCAGCAGGACCTCTCGCCACTCTCTGTACCAAGCCCCAAACGTGGGGAACAAACTTCCCTCCCCACCACCACCGTCACCCCTCCCAGATGAAAATCTGATCCTCAGTATAGCAGCATTGTTCTAATGCTTCGCCCTGAGGCAACGCCATTCATAAATACACATGGGGCCACAAAGGGCCACACTGTTCGCTCATCACCCTAACAAATATGGGTGAGGCTTTGAGCTCCCAGGCCTCCACCAAACACTGCTGGCTGGTTAGTGTCACACAGCAGTGCACCCGTTCATCATATAAGAATAAACGCACCAGAGTGAAGTTACGCAACAGCTAACGTGACCCATTCGATTCTGGAAATTAGGACTCTTCAGACGAAAGGTGCTATTTTAACACTGGGTGCTTGAGATAAACTAAGAGAACTGGTAACTGAGACGTCTATTTCTAAAGTAACTTCGCCGCGCTGTTGTTTGGTCGTTGGAAAGCAGCTGGATATCAGCTTGGGAAATATGCTTGTAAATATGCAGACATATGGCAGCTAACCCATCAACCTGCCAACTCATCCCTCCTACTGGGAACACTAATAGAAAAAAAAGGCTTAAATGTGGCGGTGGGGTCGTTCGCACCGTTTCATGTTGGTGTGAAACCCTAAGACTTGTTATCACCCCCCCCCCCCCCCCCCCCCCCCCCCCCCCCCCCCCCCCTCCCCCCCCCCTCCCCCCCCTCTCCCCCCACCCCCCCCCCGCCCCGCCCAACGCACACACAAGTCGATGTGCACAGATAATTGTCTTTTAATCACAACAAGCCACCCCCCCCCCTTCCACCCTCCCAGCCCTCACTCGTTTGTCTCTGTCTCTTGTTCGACGTTTATCTCATAGCCGTAGCTCCTCTGGCTTTAAGTTAAGTTCCATCAGTCATGTCGAGGCAAACTGCTGTTTTAACTGCATTTTAAAAAAAAATTAATCCTATCAAACACTCAAAAAAACATCAAACGGACTTTATCATCACTGCAATTAAATCAGGAAATATGTGAAATATGTGTGGAAAATAGTGACGATATCCCCATTTAACCAATCCCAGTGTTTCCCAGCTCATCGATAACAGGTCAGCTCCACTTCAACAACCAACATATTCATGTGGTTGTACAGTTCAATTCAATGCAACAAGAGACAAGGTGATTATCATTACGTCTCCCACAAACAGGCATTTTCTGTATCTATGTCAACAATGATATCAAAACGGATTCAGATGAAAAGCAATAAGTGGCACTAAACCTAACTGTGTTACTATCTGGGGTCAAATATGCTGCATCTCTTTGCCTTTTGCGACGTTTGCCAACAATTATGGTTGTTGTATCAAGGGTGAAACACACGCACACAAGCTGCTGTTACAGTGGTGCAGTGTAGACATGGAGCTGCGTGGGGAGAGAGGGCGTGTGGGTGGGTGAGGAGGTGTTGGGACTGTGCTGGACAGAGACGGGTGACGGCACGACGCGTTGAGAATGGATCCATTGTCCCACCGTCCACTCACTGCACAGAAGCAGTGGAGGGCTGCCATTTGCAAACAGCTGAACAGTTCAGGAAATGCCCATGCTTTGTGTTTTTATTGTTCTACTCGCTTAAAAAAGTGGAAAGTGTTTTCAATTAAATTTAATATCACAGTGATATTCCAAAGTTAAAGCCTAAAACATTTACAATGGAACTTTTCCTAACAGTGTTAGGAGGACTTGGTAAAAGATACTCAATTAAATATGAGGGACAATTCAAATTCAACCAAACGTTGTATTTTTTTCCATCAGAATTTAAATAATTTGGCATTTTCGTCTTATGTTGAATGATTTTCAAACGTAGCGATACGCATGTCAGGAAAGAAAATGGAGATGTGTGTTTTTCTGTTGTCAAATTGACCCCATTCAGGAATTTCTATCCACAGCGCTGTCATGCTGTTATCCCTCTGTCATGTGGGATTTTTATTCCCAAAGGAGCAACTAATCTCAATTTTGTCCTACTTGCCTTACGTTTCCATACAGGTCTCCAAATATGTGTGTTTAGACTGTAAAAATGTGAAATGTGCAGGTTATGTGTGTGTGTGTCAGAGATATTTTCCTTAAATTAACTGAGATTCTTGATAACTTTTATTTTAGTCATCTCCGATCAATCACTGTTTGAAGTTTTAAAAACTAGTTGGGCTTAATATTCATGTGTCAAATTCCTTTTGATTTTTGTGACAATAATTTGAAACGTATGACTTTTTTCAAATCACCAGCCTTCAATATTACACCAGTACTCTGATCAGTCTATATTCAGACAAACACATGCAACATTGTTAGCAAACACAAAAAAAAACACAGATTTGCATGTCATTCTGAACTTTAACCCATTTAAATCTCCATCAACATTTAACCACGATCAAAAACAGACTTGACAGTGGTTATTGTAAGGATGAAGTGGAGGTGATAATAAATTAACTGCACATATACACCACCCTGCTGCGAGATATCTGCTCTGTCCGTGAAAGCAAAAAAAAAAATAAATAAAAAAAAATATATATATATACAGTATATATATCTGCATGCATGCAGCAGCATGTTGTGGAATTATATAGGAGGGAAATGTAAAAGTAGTAACTAGTAATTGTAGATCAGATGCGCAGCAGAGCTCTTACCTTATCAGCTGATCTGAAGCCAATGAAAAGCTCAGTCGTCTTCTCTCCATCGGTATTTGCTTTTGCTCCTGCCCTCCCTCCTCCTCCCTTCTCTCTCGCGCTCTCTCTCTCTCAGCTGATTGGGTCTCAGGCATTCAGAACCAGTGATGGAAAGGCTAGTCTGCCCTTCTCAACAGCTTCCAGGCCTGAGACTTTCATTTATGGTCGGACAATGAAAGCAATAATCACATAATATTAGCCTAATGCATTCTATCATCATGGTAGTAATGGTTGTGACTTCAGAGATCTGATTACATAAAGACACAGAGTTACCTGGCTTGAAACATGATTTGACTGATCAACAGGCCAATAGTTTTCCCTTTTTAATTATTAATTATATTTATAAATTTAAAGTTAAAACGAATATTATCAAATATCTTTTGCACATAAAAGCTATGCATTTGCATTACTGTTAATGAGTTATTGTATTAAACAGTAGCTGACCTTTGAACGTCACTTCTTCATTAATCAGAAATATGTGCTCGATTTGGGTAACAGTCAAAGGAACCTTTGACAATTAGTTCACACTAGACTCAGGAGTCACAGTTACCTTGACCTTTGACCACCAAAAACTCCATCAGCTGCAGTCAAGAACTGGGACAAAGCAATTATTTCAGAGTAATAGCTGTGTCAGTTTGTAATGTACCTCTACTATAAACACGATGAGCTAATTTAGGTACATGTCAGCCTGGTTAGACAATTGTGTCGTTTTACTTTCTCAGACTGAATAGTTACGACACAGTGTCAGTGTTGATGCAATAACAGAAAGTTAGATATTGACTCTTTGCTTCCTTTAGCACAGAAAAATGCAGAAATCAGGCAAGTGAAAAGCAGAAGCAGCACATCTCCGCAGAAGCACTTGAGGACTTGAACCTTTGTATCGCCATATAGTCAAATTGTCAAAAAAAAAAACATGCGTCAAAAAGCAAAACATCTGGACTCCAAGTTGGCATACCGAACATCAATAATGCCAAAAACAAGTAGTTAGTACTAAACTCTGATAATAATAATATTATTAATAATAATAATAATAATAATGACAAGAAGATGAATTGGTGCATAAAGTTGTCTTTGTTGCTCTGATGACCAACTAATCTAATTAGTACCACGAAGGCATAAAGACTTTTACATAATTTCCTCTACTGACATGTCCATATTTACCATTTAAGTGTGTATCATCACGAATGTATGGTGCCATCTAGTGGCAAGTCTGTAGGTCAACGTCAGTAAATGGCCTGGCAGATGAGACCTTTATTGTAAAATTAGACTTTAACAAATCACAATAAGCATTGGTGTATTACAAACATACTACTACTCGGCTGTACAATATACTGTAGGTTAAAACTGAAATTCAGGGTTTAAAAAAGTAAACAAAAATAAAAAGTAAGTACTCATTAAGTACTCAAGTTACATTAAGTACTTTTTTCTGAGACTGTTTTGTTCAGGTTTCTAAAAACATATAGTAATATAGTAAAAAGCAACAGGTTTTCTTATAAAAACAGTTTTTCACAAACAAAAAAAACTAACAATAAATCAAACACAAAAAACCCATAGACCCCTAAATAATCTACATGTGTAACTATCACTGCCAAAGTTTAAACAAAATCTGGATATTTTTACACGTTCACATACAAACCTGTACTTTTCTCCGATTTATGCATCAACTCGGCTTTCAAATCTACTTTTGAAATTCTGTACACTCTAAGGCACTTGTGGCAGCCACAATCTTTTTTTATACAGAAAAAAATTACATACAATATCATTTGTGCATCTCTTCGCTGCTGAAAAAGTACAGATAAACATTTAGCATCCATTTGTGCTGAGTTTACTGGTTTACTGGTTATGATGCAGTATTTTTAATAATTAAAAAAAATCCAATTAGCCAATTAGCAGCGTGAGCCATATTTACATATCATGAGAAATCATCTGCGTTGAATTAGTAGGCAGGTTGTCCACATCGCGGTTTACACAACAAGGCTCTCTCGACTCACAGCTCCATTCTGAAAGAGAACAAAAACTTAAATGTACTCCAGAAAAACAACGAAACATGATTCCTCATATAATTAGCGCCACTAGGTTCAGGTTCAGACTCATGTGGCTCCGTGTTTTTATAAACACTAAAACCAAGAAATGAAATGAGTTCGCCTTGACTAACCTTACGGAGGTTGCTTTTCTTTGAGGATGACACACTTTCATCTTCACTGTAAGGAGGCGGTGGAGGAGGAGGGTAGTTGTCATGGCGACCGGGGTATCCAGACGGTGGGTTAACAGGGAGAGGCGGGGCCCCACGAGGTGCCCTCCCCCGGTCTGAGCGGTCACTCTCGCTGTCCAGGTGCTCGCGGCTGCGTGCCCGCTGCTGCTCGCCCATCTTCTTCCTCTCCAGGGCCTCTCGCAGGAAGCTGTCATCATATTGGCGATTCTTTTCCAGGTCCATCAGGTCATCACGGCTACGACTGCGTTTACCATGGAGGCCACCGGAGGCTCCCCCATCTCCTCTGCGATGACTGTCAGGAGAGTAGTCGCGGCGCCTGTGGTCATCAACATCACGACCGTAGCCACTGCGGGCACTGGTGCTCCATTCATCATCCGAGCTGAGGAGACAAAACAGTACATTTAGAAGGAAAGACACCAGGGCTGAATTCACATTTGATCGATAATGATTAATATTTTTTTAAATCACACAATGAATAAATCGCTGAACATTTCGATGCGGATTGAACATTCCGAGAAAAATAACAGTCATTAGTGTTTCAGGAAACAACAGTCGACTGGCTTCAAGCATGCGTTTCCCAGCTGGAAGCCTCCATTAAGAAAGTATGCTGATGTGAACGTAGTTTAAACAAAAATACAACCCTTTAACAGTTCATGACATAGGTTAGAGACTGGGAAATCCATTTGAAAATCATTTGCTGTGGAAAAGGAAAAAACTGACAAGATTACAAACAGCCTACTTGGCCCTTGACCTTTGGCCAAATCTGAAACAGCTACAGAAACAGCTCAGCAAACCACCAAACCACATTCAAGCACGACAAAGGTTTTACTGGACACACCTTCAAACGATTCTCATTTTTTCCACTTCACCAACCCAAGATTCATTTACAGAAATGAGCACAAATGTGGTCTCGAGTTTAGTCAAATGCATCCAGTCACATACATAATGCATAAAATATCCACCAGTGCATTGAAGAGCAATGCACTCATAATGAATGTCATCATTCCGGGGGTTCAGGCTATAACGCAACTGATACAAATAATAACGAGGATCTGTTTAAATGATTTTAAATGATTAGGATCAACAGGACAACATAGCTGTTGGCCTCATAAAAAAGCATTGACGTGTTCTGGAGATTTACTACTGGAACAAAATTAATGGAGAAGTTAGGGCGCTTTTCCATTAGCGTCACATCGGCTCGGTACACCTCAGCACGGTTCCACTCAGCATGGTACGGTTGGTTTTCCATTACACTGGAGCAGTGTCACTACGTGGGCGGAGTCTTCCTCCGCTTCCTGAAAGATTAGCGAGGGAGCGGGGGAAAGGAGGCGGGCTGTATACGCGGAAACTCCATGTTAATAGAGCAGTGTTAAATTCCGTTTTATTCCAAGCTGAACAAAAGCTGTAACATGACGTGTATGTTAATAATATACATGTTAATACACCCCCGCGATGTGAAGATTGTGATTTGGATTCTCAAACAATAAATCGTGCAGCCGTATCCGGAAACCACCGTCCTCACTGTCTTAGGTGCTATATAACTTTTATTACATATAATAAAAATTGTAAATGAATGGTATGGCAATGTAATGAGGAAATATGACTCACCCTCTCCGTCCTCTGGACTCATTTGGGCGACGGTGAGGTGAGTAGTCTCGGTCGTAGCGGCGCCCAATGTCATCTAGGTTGTCCATGGAGCGGGCACGACCACGATCCCCCATGTAGCCTCTGCCACGGGGAGGGTAGTCATCATGACGACGGCCTTGCTGCGAAACACTGCTGATGGTGCTCATAGCTTCATCCTGGTCGTAGACCGTGGCCAGATGTGGTGGCTGCGAACGTCCCCCGCGACCTCGAGGCCCCGCACTATCATGCAGGGAACTGACTTCACTCATGTTGTCCACTGACGCAGGACAGTGGAGAAAAAGAGAAATGTTAAGTAACAATAAACACATGACTATCAATGCCAGGAAAAATAATCAGCATGAATTGATGAGTCACTTACAGCGTTTGGCAGGTCTGGAAGGATCCAAATTAGCCAGCTCTCGCTCCATATAGTAAATGGCGCGCGTGGCGTTGCCATCGGGGTCCACCTGGATACGATACCCACTGCGAGCTGGGGAGCAGAGGGGAGGGGGAGTCAGAGCCTCTGAACCCTTTTGCAACATCAAGTCACTGGGTTTCATGAACATTTTCATATTCGCATCGTCACCCAGCATTCGAAGTAAGATCAATCAAACTCTCTTAAATACAAAAACTACAACGCAAGAAGCTACAAATAGTGACTGTAATAATCTTAAACACATTTATACGCACCAGAATATGATTATAACAAGGGGAACTGTGAACAGGGCATGTGCACTTAATTGCAGAGTTTCTACTTTCATTTTGACGCGGTTGTTACGATGACAGCAATCTCGGTAAACGAAGGTTCAGATGATGGGGGGAAAATACCAGGAGTTTCACAGGAAGTTAGTGAACCAAACAGTCAGAGTCGCACGAAATAGACCGTTCAGTTCAGTTGAAAAATAAACCGCATGGTTTGTACATATTAGGTCACTATACAGTGCGTAGCATCTGTTGTCTGGTGCATGACTGTCATGTACGCTATTTTACAACAATATACATTATCCTACATCAGATGGTACACATACCATATCACACTGCTACATTGTATAACTATATTTAATAATATATAATATTTCAGTGCATATTAACACGCATATAATGTTTCACATATTCAAAGAATCACAAATAGGCAGACCTTGGCTATCCTATAGGCTCAATTCTGTAGGTTTAAATGTAATTGATTTATTTATGTCCCTAACGACTTTTACCAGTTACAAACGACAAACTGTACAAGGCAGAAAAGCCTAACCCACATAAAGTATGGAAACCACCCCCCCCAATTTACTCACTGTGGTCCCCTCCACCATCATGGTCCTGTAGCAACGGCACCTGTGAGCCATGTCCAACTGCACACACACACAAAACACAAATTTAAAAACGAGGGTTCGACAAAGTTTCATTTATACGAGGGGGGTTTTCATGAAGCGCGAGTGTTCTGCTGATGGACACTTGGCTGATGAGAGATGCCACAGCATGTAAACTTTTAGACAATAACAAGGAAGTTGCAAGGTTTGTTTTGAGTGATTCCCACCTGAGCTAGCGCCGTCATAATCATGACCGTAACCGTTCTGTGTGGGAGGAGGTCCAGCTCCGTTGGGTAGAGGAAGCAGGGGTATAGTGGGCTGATGCATCGCTGATCCACCGTATGCTGGCTGAGCATACAGACTGGGAGCATAGAGCGTGGGAGCATACTGATTGGGTATTCCTTTCTTCACCGCTTTGCCTGCCTCATACACTGTGAAATAATAAGAGGACAATTAGCTGCAAAGGAGGAAAAAAAATTATCTCTATGCACGTTTATCCTCAACATTTGTTAAACTAATAAAACGATGAACTTTTGCTGAATGCTCTTACCCTATAATTGTGATGAAAACAGTAAAATCGTAACACCTGCATCATGATTGGACAATAACAATCATTATAATAAAAAAATTGGACAGTTACTAGCTTGTCAATACAAAACTTCATTGACTATTGAGGTATTTTGAGTTTTAATCCACCCATTAGGGTTAGCATAATTAAATAATCTCCCAACGGATAATACTTTGAGAGACGTAACACATTTTAAGGGATAATTTAAAATTTAGAATTCAATAAATGAAACTTTCTGGTATGTGACAGTTTTCATTACATTCATTACTGCTCCATACAATTTTTTTGCCTTAAAAAGTGTGGATACCGAGGCCTAAGGAGAAAAAAAAACGACTTTAAGTACTTACATGCTCGTGGGCAGCAGCAGCGGTCGGGGCAACAGGGGCAGCTGACGTAGCAGCAGCAGGTATGTGGACAGCACTGGCACCAGCAGATCCCAATGAGAAGCAGCAGCAGCAGGAACCCAAACACCACCAGAACAACGAGGAGCCAGTCTGCAGGGACCAAGACAGTATGCATTATTTATAATGAAACCAACAACAACCCAAATCCTGATTGGCCTGTTACTATAAAACTAAATTATTTTTAAAGATCAACCGCCGTCGATGTAAAGAGACACAGACAACCTCTGTGTCATCATTCAGGCACTGCATTTAACGCTAAATCTGGTTAGCAGCACCGTCTGTGGCCAAAACAGTAAGACTGTGTGACTCACAATGGAGGTTCATTCTTATTGTTATCATATGCTGTAGTTTATGATATTTCTGAGTGTGCACTTCTTAGGTAACATCAGCGTACACTTGAATGACTACAGACACTAGGATTTCAGCACTTTAGCATCCATTAAGGAAATGAAAAGTAGGATGTTTGATCTAGTGGACCATAATACATGTTCACTCTTACACATTCTCTCCAGCATTGTATTGTCTGCTCTGCTCTTTATTAACTCATTGTCAAATCAAAGGGCTTCATTGACATTGTTTTTTTTTATTTACAAGGCCCGACACGTACATAGCTCAGAGTGAATGTACAAAGTTTCCGACCACGTTGGGGTTAGACTGAGAGTTTACCACGTGTGGTTCATGAAACAGGCCACAGAGCGGCAGATATAACTGTCTGAGTGGAGTTGTTTTGTCAAACCGGTAAAGCCGGGTTCGTTCTCGCAGCAAAGGCATCATTTCACTCTGCAAGTCCGCTCAAGCAGCACATGACACAAACAAACAAAAAGAGAGAAACAACTGCAGCAGAGAAGAACAGAGATACAGTATGCTGCCATGAATCAGCTGCAATGGAAACGGGACTAGCGACGCACAGAGGGAAAAAAAACATTACATGGTTGTGTTTACTGGCTGATAAGAGTGTGGCTGTGTGTGTGTGTCAACTACAGACATTACCAGTCACTAGAGAAAGTCAAACACAGGAGCCGAGCCAGAGTAAAGAAAGATAAATAAAGGTTGAGTCGATGTGTATCGAGAGAGTGAGAGATAGAGAACGTTAAGAATCTGAGTGAAGTATATCAAAACCAGCAGAAGTTGGTTTTGCATCACTTTATTTCAGTGTTATTTTTCTTTTCTCCACAACAGGGCGTTTGGATTAAATCCAGGGGCCTGCTCATTGCTGCGTGGAATCTAATGAATGTCTAAGGTCAAAAAGGTCTGGACAGAGGTGAAACCAGGGTCGGATGTGTTAGAAATGTTGTGTTCAATCTCCCTAATAAATAACTCTCACACTCCCTCATACCTGCTGTAAAACATGGCTGAACTATAGCAAGGGGCTTGTACTACCTTCCATAACCAGTAAGTCAATGCCAGGCAGGAGGTCAGTAGTATTTGACTTTCTATCTGCGAAAGAAAGATAAAGCCACAATTACTTAGAAGTCCTGCGTGGCACTGGTCTAGTAGTTTTGCCACACTACACCTATGCCTCGATTTATTAAGTTCATCCGCTCACTAAATATAACAAGACTCACTTCCTCTACACGGGTTTAAAACTCGGTGAGGAAAGTGAGACAGTGCACGGGGGACACAAAGGCAGGAAAAGGAGAAGCAGACTGTGTGTGTGTGTATGTGCGTGCGTATGTGCGTGTGTGTGTACTGTGTATGTCTCAGTCCATCAAGGCAGACTTACCCAGAACAATCAGCTCTGTGTAATCTTCACTATTTCCTGTAAGATCCTGAGAAGAGATCACGGAGCAGACGTAGACACCGCTGTCACCCCACGCCGTCTGTGCGATATTCAGGTCTGCATCTGGGAGACACCACGGACGCACAGCTTTGATGTTTGGTTTACAGTGGAAAACACTAATGCTTGATATGTCCTCCGGGTTCATTCATTTGTCTCCCCTTGTGGGTAAACTACTCTGCCAGGAAGCAGCCTTTTAACATGAGAATTTGAGGAACCGTCTGATTTGCAACACTCGTGACATTAAACGTTACAAACATACTCATGCAGTTTGAAAACACGGCGCCAGAGAAATTCAAGTGGGAGAAATACACATTGAAATCCATCCACTGAAAAACGTCAGATTTCTTTTTTTATTACCTAAAAGACCCATTTCTTACCAGGCGTCTAAAAGGATTTCAAACTTTAACTGATCGACTCACTGTTAATGATGCTGATCTTGCGGCCCTGGTACGGCCCGTTGAGAGTAACCGCATTGCCTTGTTTGGAGGCCACTATCTGCACCGTCCTCTGGCTGTCAGCACACTCGATGTTGGGGTCGTAGTTGGGGTTGTTCTGAGACAGAATGTTCTCGGCGCTGCTGGGATTCAGCGCCGCCTGGATAGGGTCCCGGCAGTATGATTTGTACTTCCACGTGATAACAGGTGGCTGAGTGGAAGTCGTCTGGAAGTTACAGGTTAGCGTGACGGGCTGGAATAGGATAACAATGTACCTCTTGGTAGGGCACTGGACCGAAATGGCCGTGGAGGGGTCTAGAAGGAAATAAAAAATAAATAAATACTGTTGAGTTACATGAATGAGACTTTAAAGACAGTCATTAAAATGATACTCATGCTATTTATATTGGGGAAACACATCTGCAATACCCCCTGGGTGTGGTACATAACAAATTATTTCTTTCCACCACTAGTGATATCATCAGCGTAGGTGTAATGAGTCACCAGTGTTTCAGTCTGATACTACAGCAAAAGAGAAATACTTCATAACATACAGTAACACAACCACTAGTTCTCACCAGACAAACGTGTTACTGGCAATAGTCATATTACAACTTAAGTTGACAGGTCTCCTCTGGAGACTAAGTTGGCCCAAACACCACATCACAACAAACTTTTCTACATATTACTTTAACAATCATGTTTTCCTTATCCGAAAAGTTAAAAACAGCATTTTTACATTTAAATCATTACATAGCTGTTCTACACGGCATATGGCACCACACAAAATAAATCATATTTCTAAAATGACACACTTAAATATCTTTGAAAAATATATATAAAATAGCATATGTACTTTCGTTGTCAGTAATTGCTTGCAACTCGATTCAGTTTATATCAGTCAAGCCACTATTCAGTTTGAATTTTTTTTTAAACAAACACAAAGGAAAAACATTCATTATGACAAGCTGTGATACGCTTTGTTTCCTGTTTGAGTCTCTTTCTGTTTTAACCTACAAACCATTTGGAGGTTTCTGAGGCCTTCATGCTGACTGGAATAAATACAACACAAATATATGCCAATTTCCCACTGGGGGACAAATAAAGGATTATATTATCTCATGAGCCATATGTGGAAACTATGGTGGTGAACTAAATGTCTTGTCCACCTGGCGTGTGTCCGCTCTGACTCAGACTTCCTGTCCTTTAGCTCCATGTTGCTTAATAATGTGTCAGTGTGTCACGGACGAAATGTAGGTGACTACGTATAGTAAGACAAATTAAAAAAAAAAAAAACCACTAAAATAAACATTTACAAAAAGTTGTGTTTACATATTACTAACTTATTCTTCCATTTTTATAGAACTTTTTCTGTTTTGTTTTTTTCATTTAAGTGCAGCTGGGTTTTCCACCGAAACCACTGTCAACAAACTGCATTTCCTATATGTTTTATTGTGAAAGGACATCGAAAGTGGAAAAACAGCAACCGACAACAAAACAAAACAGTTTCTGATTTGTTTATTTATTGTCGTGCTTGTCTGTTTCATACTCACAAACTACTGTAATTATGAATTGGTCGCAGGTGTACACGGTTCCAAACTGTGAATGTTTTTATTGTTACTTGTTACAACAACAACAACAACAACAAAATAAAGAGGTTAAAGTGTCATTATTAACATAAACTATGGAGAAACGAGCGACGCGTTGTTTATCAACTGGCTTTTCACGGAAGAGGGCCCACCCAAAAAAAAAAAAAAACAGACGAACTTACCTGCCGCCATTAAAGCGACGATTATAAACATCCAGAACATGTTGGTGCTCTCTTCTCTGCGCCGCCTTCGACGTTATTCACATGAATATATCCAAAACAATAACTATATCTGCCACTTGTGCACAATGTCGAGGGCAAAAAAAAACGTACTGTTCCTCAGCCAGGTAGCGTCACCTCCATTTTGTGCCTTTGTAAGGCGTTAAAGTGCGAAGGGGGGCGTACGTGAACGCACCACTGTCCACTGAGCAGCCAACAGGTGAGCGTTCACAGACAGGTTGCGAAATACAGGGGTGACGGGGCTTTGTTTATTTATTACTACCGTGTCTCAGTGCTTTATAAACACCATTATAGGCATCTGGTGGTTAGACATTGGTATATTTAATGGTTGTAAAGTATTTTTTTTTGTTTTGTCTTCTTTTGGATGCAGTAGTTTGATTGACGGACAACCGCGTTTCACCCACTAGTTGGTACGACCCAGATCCAATTTCAAAGTTCTGTTTGTTCATATTCAAGTCACGTGTTTTAGCAACGACTGTTTCACAATAGTAGATTCGACACCTGTAATCTCCATTAAATATAAAAAATATGCGTGGGTACGCGTTATATGTAAATAAATATTAGGAAAACAATACACAATAGTTATATATTTACTTTCACCAGTGATAATAGTCTTAATTCTATACCTCTAAATGTACAGTTAGCTTACAGCACTATTAACTGGAACAGTGTCAATGTGAGAAATAACGACAGAAACCTTTTGCTGTTCACAGAAGTGTTGTTTAATTGGGACAAAGGTGCACATGGTAATTTGGCAGGTGTAAAGAAAGCAACTCTATGTTTAATGTATATGGCAGCTAAAAGCAGGCGTGAGTATGAAATAATAATCAGCTTGATGTGATAATGATAAGATTAATGGATATAGAGAGATATATGGAGATATAGAGTTAGATAGATGATTATCCCAAGGGAAATTCAAGATATGATGTCAATCAAAGACTTCTGCTTCTCCTCTGCTGAAAATAATACATATAATATTAAATACTATATTCATAGTCCACAAGGAGACCAGTAGTTCAATCCACTGTTGATTTGATACCAATTTTTAGAACCAATATTTTGCAGCAGCTAAGAGGCATGTTAGACTGAGGCTTTGCATAAATCACATTTATACAGAGTACGTATGAATAATAGTTTTATTTTCCCAGCATTTGTTTGGAAACAGAATTGATGATGACGTAAGGGTGAAAGAAATGAAACGACCTACCTTTACAGAAGCACTAAAGAGGAAAGAAGAAAAATATGTTTTTAAATTTCAAATGCAATGCTCTTGTTTTATACTTAAATAGCTGAAGAATATCTGTTAATAACGTTTACATTGTACGGCAATTGCATGAAATACGTATGTTTTTGAAAGTTGTGTTGTGTCAGTGATCGTATTTAGTCACACTTACTATGTATGACGAGAGCTCCTAGTACAGTCAGTACAGTCAAGTGAGCTCCCTGAGTCAAGGCATTCGATCTGATGTCTGAAAAGTGAATTCAGTTTTAAAGCAACTTATTATTATCAATGTCCAATGATCTTTTTAATTGATATCCAATGTTTGTATAGCATACCTTGCCTGGGAAAAGATCCAAAAAATGCCTGACAGCCTAATAAAGAGAAAATAAAATCCTAACATCAGCAATTTTACATAATTACCCGAATTACCTGATATTTAATGTTTTAAGCCATTAAAACACTTCAGTCAGTAACAAAAACACCAAATCTATGATTTCAAAAAGCCCATCGAGTTAGGATTTATTCAGCGTAATACTGCTGTTGAGTCAACAGTACAGTAAATGTTATGTTTGCGTAATGTCCTCTCTTTCCGACAGTTTAGTTTAACATTCAGCTTGGTGTCGTTGAAACAGCAGTGGTCCCTGTTGTAACACTTACTGACGTTACTGAAGTTAAAAATCTGGAATCCATCACTCGCTTCCACCTCCAATTTACGCACATCCTGAGGGCAAATGATGTGGAGGATGTCGTGGATGAGGCACACAGCACATTTACTAGAGGTCGGTAAAGTGATTGCAGAGCAGCTTGGAAACGGTTGCTCAGGATGTCTATTGTACAGAGGTGTATTATCAGGTCTGTATATGGCAGTCAGCTTTAAGCATTGCTCATTGTCCACGCAGGTAAAGCACTCATCTGTGGTAGAATGAAAAGAACAGCAGTGTTAGGTGGACGTAAAAAGCTAAATATCAACTGTGTACATGTGTTTTATCTTTATGATACAGTTTGGAAAACAAAATCACAACCCTACTACTTAATGTCTTAACTTAAGCTTCTGATCGCTTTCAGATTGACCATTGATACTAAATGGAAAATATACTATGCAACCTTGGTCAAAACAATATTTACACCATAAAAAGTTTCATTTCAACTCTTATGAAAGGCAATTCTTCTGTACTTCAAAGTACAACACAAACATTACAGGGATGCCCTGTGTGATACATGTTTGACAGTGAATATACTAACGCACACCAGTGTACATATACACATACCAGCAAAGCCCTTGGAAACCCAAATAAGAAGTATGAATCCCAAAAGGTGACCTAGAAAAGCAAAGGAAATAAATTAAATCGATTTTACTTGTGAATAATAATACAATAAGGGAGCACCAGTTGGTGTATATTATAACTGGCACACATGAATAACGTGAGAATTATGCAGTAAAGTCTATCAGATACAATCTACAGGCACGATCCTGTACAATCTAAGAAAATACAGTGCAACTGTACTGTGACACCATTATTGAAATTAATGTTTTTGTATCAAGGACTGAGGTCATAGTGCATTTATTGAAATGTGGCTGCAATATCATGCAAGGAATATGTTCAGTAGTTGCATTAGCAACAATTTAAATCTAATACAGGTATGATTTACAACAATTAAAAAAGTAATAATTACCTTTCGAGAACTTCCATTGAAGTCTTGGTTTCACTGCTCTTCCCCCGGTGCCCTCCTTCCTCTCTTTGCCTTTACAGCCATCTCTCACTCTGCCATGCTTGTTTATCCTGGCAAAGATCCTTCTACAATATCGTTTTAGGAGGAGGATGTCAGTGCCACTCGGGGTGGGACGTTGTATCTTTCTAGCTGAAGTGGACAAATCTGGTAACTCCTCATCAGCAGCAGTGTCAGTGTGTGACTCAGACACTGTGACTGCCATCATAGACAGCTTCTCCTCGTGTGAAACAGGAGGAGGAGGAGGTTCACAAACCGGTGGGTGAGCCAAGGCCTCTCCTGCCTCCGCCTTATCACAGCCCTTACAAGGCTCTAGTTCTTCTTTAGGAATGGGTCTCACAAAGCTCTTTTTATTTGCTACCGGCAAAGCATTGTCATCAAAATGATAGATGAACTCGTGCTTCAGGTCCGAGGAGAGGCCATCGTCACTGAGAAGAAATATGAATCGAAATTAAATGGCGGGACGCCGTGACGCCATGACACCATGACATTCTGATGCTATCACATGGTTTAAACTGTAATTAAAAAAAAAAGTTAAAAAGGAAACGTACCCGCTCTCTTGTGCGTGTGCACCCTGGCCACCTTCAAGTGTGAAACATGATATTATTATTAACAAACTACAAACAGGTACATGTTTTTGTTTTATTATGGTTGCCTTTTTTTAAAAAAATCACTTCTCTTTTGTTTAATTAGTTAACTAATTATTAACTGCCGAAGCCTGGAAATGCCCTCTGTAACATTCATTTGTATATTTCATATGATTTCTCTGATGAATAATGGCTGCGGCTAAAGAAATAAAGCTATCAAGGCTTTTTAGCAGAGTAGGCCTCAGCCAGTCCTTCTTCTTCTTCTTATGGTGTTTAATAACACTTGGCAAACGGCAAACTGTATTATTTAGTTGTGTCATTACACTGCATTAAAAAAGCAGCCATTCTACAACAGGGATTTTCAAGACAGTTAGTGTGCCTAGAATGAATGAAGGCCTGTAAAGAGGAGAAGAGCATAAAGCTTTCCGAATGCCTGCCTACAAAAATGACAACTTAATGAATAAAGAAACTTACCTTTCGGCTGAGAGCAATATTCATCCATTGGTTGGGTCATAGTTATTTAAGTGTGCAGCAAGCAGTGAATAAGTTGTCGTTCAAGGTCTGGAACAGTCGGCGGGAAGTAAGTTACAGGAAGTATTTGGAAACCTGACGTCTTACTCTTTTTTTTAAATTGCAATGTAATATCTCCATCTAGTGGAGGAAACTAGTTGATGTAGTTTCATATACAACATTGGACGTGTTCTTTCATTTTTACAATGTAACTGTGCAACACATTTGTGTGCGTGACAGCTGTGCTCACAGAATCACTGCACCGCGCGTTTCCTTCATCAGTGATTGAACCTTGGGGTTGAAGCTCACACGCAAAGCACAGTGTGTCTGCATTCAGCCAGGGACCGTTTGATGCATGTCACCACTGTTCATTTCCTGTGTCTCTCTAATTTAGACATACACGTCCACCAAAGCATTGAGTTTTCATTATGCACGCAACAGCTGGTGAGATAATTCAGTCAGCACTGCCACGAGGGCCCCTTTCCATCATAATCACTGATTTTGATGATTCAGTGCAGCCACACAAGTCATGTTCCCTGCAGGGCAGAAGCTTGTAATGTTCCTGTATACCTGGACCTCTGCAGTCAGCCGTGCTCTCTTTATTGGAGCGGAGAGGGAAAGGCGTGGAACAGGTATTGAGACTGACAACTATGTCAGCTCCTGTTCAGACCTGACGCAGCCGCTTTCGCTCACAGCAACAAGGCAGGCACCGGAGTAGACTTTTGTGGAACGACACAGGACAACGTTTACTTATTTAATTTCATCCACACGTCTTTAAGGTAGAGTACTTTTTTTTTAATGACCATTATTATTGTTTTTTTTTTTACTCTTTGTCTCTTTCTGTTTCTCTCCCGTGGGCTCTAGACCATCTGGAGTATAAACCCTGTCAAAAGGTTATAATTATAGCAGAAAGTATACACGTATCTTGTATTTGTTGATAAACCTTCTGTATGTCCATTTGTAGTTGTACTTTTACACATCAGTCTGTACTTTGTGAATATTAGGCTTGTCGTTGTAAGGCGGCTAATCAAGACCATTACTCTGTCAAAACATTAGAAACATTCATGATCTTATTATTAGCCAATCAAATTTTAAAATGAGTATTTATATTTACATATAGCTAGGTTCCAGCGTCTTACTTCAGGCGATGGGAAGATAAGTCTCTTGTGGACATACCAGTTTGTCAACTTTTCCATGTCCCATGATATTACAAGGCTCCGCTCTAAAGTATGTGTGAGCTGAGCAGCTGACCGGAGACCAGCAGTACGACAAAATGCTTGAAACAGTAAACATGCCTGTCGGGGTCAACGCACAGGAGCTGTTATTTACCAAACAGGTTCAGTTGCAGTCGGTTTACACGGCCCCGCGTTATTACGATTCAGCAGTTGTTATGTAGGCTAAGCCAAGATTCAGGATATCCTGGTCCCCGACATTTTTAATAACCGCCCACATAATCATTCACATATTCATTCCATTCCATTCCGAGAAATCGGAATGGAAATTGACCTCATTTATCAGGGGGTGACACATAGGTTTCCCAGTCTTACTCAACAGTGGAGACACTCCCTCGTTAAGAATGCCAATTTCCACTTGTTTGAGCACTTTGCCTCCAACAGACTGTTGACAGAGACGTGGTTGAAAAGTCGCAGTGTAAATAGTAAAACGTGAAGTGTTTAGTTGCATGAAGTTGAGGACATGTAAAAGTAACGTAAAGTAAATGTAAACGTTAGAGGCTGTCAGAGGTTTTGATGGCGCAATAAATAATGAGTCACTTATAAATACTTGCCTGAGGGTATTAGTAGGAACTGTCATGATAGCTGCTCTGGCAAGCGCATCATAGCCTGACGCTCAGGTATCGCGCAAGGCTGGATCGAGGAAAGTCCCCAAAATTACACCAGTCAACATTGAAAACAGAAAAAAGAGGAAACAGGCCCAACAGGAAGTGTCCAAAAACAATGCTCATAAATATACACTGACTACAAAGAACAGGACAAAGGATTAGGGTTAGGGTTTCATGCAGGAATTATAATTATTGTGTTGTCTTTAGTTTGTGCTCCTTTATAAATGGAAAAAAGAAATGACCTCACTCACTCCCACTCCCTCACTGTCCAGCCCTCACCACGTCTCGGAGATGGCGTACTCCACCGGGACTCTCGCACAGGGCTGTTTTGGGAAGATCTACAAAGAGAAGTATGATGACACCTGGGCTGCTATTAAGAGGGTCCCTCAACACCTTATCAACAGGAAGGACCTGGAGAGGGAATGTGAAGTGTACAAGTAAGTGACAGCTTTAAGAATACAGCCAAAGATTTCTTAAAACGCAGAGAAGGAAAAAGGGCAAGTTCCAAATGTCAGTGTAATTACCATTTTCTTCTGTGTTGAAGTTGGATTATTTTAAAAAAAAAATAATTAGTTACAAATAAATTGTTCTTAGCTGAAGACAATACATATTGAATCAAAATCCAATTTGCTAATCTGAAAATGTTCACACTAATGTTACTTACCAAAAAATAGTACGTTTAGAATTGTTTCAAATCTTTCACGAGGAAAAAAGCCATTTTGATAAATGTCATTCACACTTGACAAATCTCTCTTTCACTTGTTGTCTATGTGTTGCCACCGGTCTGCAGTAAGGCAAATCATCCCAACATAGTGAAGCTGCTGGGTAACATAACTCTCAAAAACGGGAAATGGATCATACCTCTAGAGTTTATCTTTGGTGAAGACCTGGAGACGACCATCTTCAAAGCATCAAAGTCTAAAATACAGGTACACTTTTCGTATGACAGTGGACAAAGTCCACACTTTACAAATACTGAAGCCACAAGTTCTTCAAAAGAGACTGTGTGGAGCAAGGAACAGCGTGATAATACATCTGACCTGGTTTGCATAAAGCGAGACAGGTCACTAGGACATTCTGATTATGTGCAGTTCTATAACCACCTTTTGAAATCCATTAATTGCAGAATTGTTTCCTTTAATAAGGAAAGTGGTGCAACTTGCAATCCAACTCGTGATCTCAAATTTCTCCTCTCCGCAGCTGACTCCGGCGAATAAGGGAACCATCATTATTGGCATGTGTGAAGGGCTGCTTCACCTCCACTCCAAAGACATCGTCCATCAAGACCTCAAGCCTGAAAACATAATGGTGAGTGGAGACTACTCGTACTGTACTGACAGCGGAATCAGACAAACTTCACACAGGACCTGCCCGAATAGAGACAATGTGAAGAGAGCTGACTCGGTCAGATATGAGCAGGCGTACACAACAAAGCAGAAGTTTCTGGGGCACAGAAAAAAACTGATGAATATGCTAATTACTAGTTAAGACATCTTTATCAGCATTAAATCTTCAAAGCGTTAAATCTTCTGAATTGTACTTTGCAAGAAAAACTGAACAGTATTTGTCATCCAGGTGGAACATGGAACAAACCGAGCGGTGATCATCGACCTTGGACTGGCCAAGTTCTTCCGCCATGGTCTCAACTCTGCCATTGACATGGGGAACGAGGCCTACTCTGCCCCAGAGGTGCTGCAGAGGGGCAGTCAGCGGGACCAACGCTCAGACGTGTGGGCCATGGGTAAGATCATCGCTGAGCTCTGTGCCCGTGTTCGCCTCTACACACCCAGCGTCTGCCCCGCCAAGATCAAGGAGACCCTGCATGATCAGCCCTACTGCCACGCCGTGTGCAGAATGGTGGAGCCTGACCCCTCTCTAAGGGCCGCTATAGGAGGGGTCATCAGTGAAATACGAAGGGCCGGAGGTGCCGGAATCGTCACCAATACACCCGTTCAAATGGAGCACCTCAGTCCACCTTCACCCAGCGTTAATGGCAGAAAAGAATCACCAAGGAACAGGGATCCATCACCTTTAAACAGAGCACCATCACCATTTAACAGGGATCCGTCACCATTAAACAGAGCGCCGTCACCATTTAACAGGGATCCGTCGCCATTAAACAGAGCGCCGTCACCATTTAACAGGGATCCGTCACCTTTAAACAAAGCACCATCACCATTTAAGAGGGATCCATCACCTTTCAAAAGAGATCATTCACCATTCAACAGGTCTCCATCACCCTTAAAATGGGAGCACTCCCCCAGACCAGACTTAAAGCAATTGCCTTCTCACAATGCACAGCTGCCTCCACTCCCTGCCCTTGCAGGAAATGACGACACAAACAAAATTCAGGCTCTGGTCCCAAAAGGTGGATCCAGCCTAGACCAGGAACTCATGAAACTGAAGCTGCGTCAAGAGGCCACGAAGGATCTGCCCTGCAACCTGCCCACAACAGGGCGGGTGGTGGTGCGTCGCTTTGAGAAGAAAGACGGGGAGGTGGAAAGATGGGAGCAGAAGGAGGTGGTGACGCGGGATGGGAAGATAGTCAAGTTCGACAACGTCTTGTTTAACAGTAAATAGGAACAAGGTTAAGGATTTTTTTTTTAAATAAAGCTCAATTAGAAATTTGCAAGTGCAGTTTGTTCAAGGTCAGCTTTTTTTCATATCATATCTGAACCTGAGCTGCTCGTTGCTTTGACAATGTTAAGGTTAGCGTTCGGGGTCCCAAGGAATTGCAGGGACAAAGTAAAAGTATAACAAAAAACAGTTTAATTTCACAGTCCAAAAGATACAAACAAAAGCGACTCTACGTCGACTATGACAACAGAACAACAATCCAAAGTGTGGTGGCAAAGGCGGGGGGCAGAGCTGGTCCTCGGTGCAGCGCGAGGCAGGCAACTGCAAAAAGAGACAAAGGCGATGAGTATACAAAAAGCGAAAACAACCAAAGCACAAAAACAATTGGCAAAGACTAACTTTGGTAGCATGGTGTGGAATAATCCAGCAAAGAAGTGAGTCCTCGAGCTCTTTTTAAGGAGCGCTTGATCACCAGATTGTCTGCAGGTGTGCCTCGTCAGCCGCCACCAGGAGGAGCCAGCCCGGCCTCCAGCCACACACGCACTGCAGACGTGACAGGGGAAGGAAACAAAACCAAAACAAACACCAGCCAAAATACAAAATTCAAGTAACGATAAGCAGACCTATGACAGACAAGGATGAAACACCTGCATGCGTAGACGACCTTTTTTAACCCTTTAATGTTTTTCAGCTGAGTGCATGTGAACACTGTGAACTGTATATTTATGTGTATAAATGCTATAAGGATGTGCTGCAGACATAAGTTTGTTAAATACATTTTGTTTTCTGGTCGTTTTGTTGCTTTGCCTCTCAATCGGCATCTCAATCAAACAACTTCTTTCATGGAAACCTAGTGGGACGAGGTCATCGCAGCCACAATCTGGCTATTTTCTAAACCCCTCACACGACAGACACAACTCCTGAACTATGATGAACAAATGAACGTGTCTGAGATGTTGCAAGACTCATCCTTCAAGGAGAGATAGAGATCGATGTATCAGTCACAGTAAATCCTGAAAAATCTGTGCCACTGCGCTAAAGTGACACCTACGATGCAGATGAATGTAGCATTAAACTGCCACCTGACGAAACAAAGATAGTGTTTTGGTTTGCTTTCAAAAAAAAAATGCAATTAGGGCTACGGCATCAAACCATTTTTAATCATTAATTAACCTACGGACAGTTTTCTCAACAATCAATTTGTAGTCTAGTCGATGGAACATCAGGAAAAACGGAATGCGCCAGTTGAAAAATTTTAATGTCATGAATCAGATATTGCATTTAATTTCACTTCCAAAACAATGCCTCTGGAAGTTCGACAGTACCAGCTACCAAGATTTACAAGTGGTTTGTCGCCTTGAACTCTCAACTTAAACATCACTTTAGTTTGGTTGACAAAACACATTCAACTCATGTGACTTTTTTTCAGTTGGACAAGTCAAGGCAAGTCCATCGAAGGTGCACCCAAAAAGGAAGTGGGCTTTGTGGTTTCCTCTGCAGTGCTGATAAGCAGCACATCTGAGTTGTTGGGAAACAAATCAACAAAGTGTATTTTCAACGAAGTAAAATGGCTTTTCAAGTAACATGAGGAGACATGACACTAATCCAAGTGCCTGAAAAAAATCATGAAAAAAAAACTAAGAGTGAATTTGAATAATCGTTTTATTAATAAATTTAAGGCCACTGTGGACTGTGCAGAATTTATACAGAGAAAATATGACAGCCATGGAAGGAGAGGAGAAAACTTCAGTCTGGATTTCGATATATATAGATATGTGCAAAGTCATATCAGAAGTAATAACATTACATAATACAGGGGGTCCTCGTGTTACGACGGAGATCCGTTCCTGAGAATGTGTCGTAACCGAATTTCGACGTTAGTCGGAACATACATTCATTGTGCCATTGTGCATACATTGTGCCACTAGATGTTGCTATAACACCACCCTACAATAAGAGTTTACTATGGATTTCTGATATCAACCGTGTAGACCCTGTGTTGTGAATAAACCTACGGTATCGCCACAATCCCGAACGCAGGTGGTGCTGGAGAGCCGGAAGGCGCGCTGAGAGACAGAGAGAGCGCTCACCAACTAGTTCCCGTGCGAAGTCTGTACGTACTTACGGGGCAAACCGCTTAAGCCGAAACAAGGAAGTTCATGGGAGATGTGTCGTAACCACGAAAACGACGCATCTCGCGACCGTCGTGACACGAGGACCCCCTGTATTTAGTTCTCACTGTAGCAGCGTGTGCTCATCATCCAAATGGCCACTGACGGGCAGTTATGATGTTGATTCTCCACAGATTAAATTAAATCCTTCACAAATGGATAAAAAAAAGGCTTAAAATGGCAGACAGGCTTCAGGCCGTAGAGAGGAAGAGTCACCGTCCTACACCACGTACCAAGGATTATCCTGTTCAAGCGATGGCAATGGGAGACACGACTAGCCGTCTTTTGAGTGTGTGCTACCCTCTTTCTGTTTGGCTGGGACTTCAGCTGGTGTTTTAACTGCATCTGTGTCTGCAGATCTGACCAGATTGAATTCTGGAGGATGCAGCCCTTCTTCAGTGCCAATGTTGACGGTGATGTTGGTGTAGAGGGGCAGGTATTGCTTTGAGATGATCTCATATTCAGCTGTGTTCATCCCATCTAACTTCCAGGTCTGACGTGTCTTAGCCAGCATATTGAACCTTCAAATTAAAAGCATGGAAAACAGAGTTCACACTTTTAACTGTAACCTGTTTTTTTTCCTGCTAGTCTAATTCAGTAACTTGTTTACCATACCTCTTTGGGTTCACATCATTTCCTTTGTCCGGCTTATGTTTAATCATCTTGTAACGGCCGACCTTCAGTGATGGACGAACGATGTGCAGCCCTGCCAGAGACACCCTGAGAAGACGTGAGACAAGTGTCAGTCAACCAGTCCAACTGGACAATCAGATAGAAAAAACAGATTTGTGATACTTGGAAGATTCTTCTCCAGAGTTTCCAGAAAAAAGCTGGAAAAAGATTTAATTAAGAGTCAGGACCAATGAGATGAGAAAGTTCAGCTGCATCAATAATTCGTAGTTCACTCATCATTCAATCAAAGCATAATCACTGGTTTTACTTTCTACAGAAAAACTTCTCATCCTTACAAGCATCAGGCCACAGTTACTCTCACCTGATTGCGACATCATCGTCCTCTCCCCCCCAGCCCGAGTAGTTGTTGGGGAAACCATTTATTTTGGCATAGTGCAGTGGTGTCAGAGCTGACACTCCTCCAAATATCATTTCATATGGAAGCCTGTGTAGAATCAGAGTTTCAATACAAAGAGAGATGTAGAATTGGGTATGTCTCACATCTAGGTACGTTCACTGATAGGACAGGACATACTGGTAGCCAAACTTGTCCACGGCGGTGGCTGCGTGTTTAGGGTTCGCATCACAAACGTATGTGTTGCGATCATCTTCTGGAATGAGGTCCACATCGTGGAAGAAGAGACAGTCCCAGTCTTCCTCCTTCATGGCCTCCAGGAAACCCACATTCATCAGCTTGGCTTTGTTAAATGTGTAGTTTCCTGCCTGCAGTGCAAACACAGACAATTACTCCCTCCCCCCAAAGGACACTCGTGCTCACAAGTTTAGAGGACATTTCATTAGACATTTCAATTAGTGACCGCAGTCGGACAACTGAGAACATAATCATTTTAATCTAAGATATGAAAGTTCAAATCACTAAAAATGTCATTTTGTCAACTAAATTATGTAATGATTAATAACATTAACAAAATCCTCACAATGATTATACCCAGAATTAGTAGTTATATGAAGACGTACTGCTCACACGCTCCTTATGCATTGTATTTTCAGGCCTTATTCAGATGTCTCACATGTTAATTCCCTGATTTAAAATGCACCACAGCATTTGATGCAGCATTTACCATGAAACTAAATTTATTTTAAATGTGTCAACAGCTCAAGGATGTGCAGTGACAAGTCCAGCTTTAACAGTATAAGAGATAAATTACTTAGGAGTAAACATGGATGATTTGTTTACGTGGCTAAGGAGATTAAACCCTCCAAGCCACTTGAGTCTCACTCCGAACAGGCAAGGTCAGTGACAGCACACTAGAGGGCGCTTTTCCTCTAGCTTTAAATATAAGGCATACCGACTTTGACAAACTGTGCATACACTGCAAATGAAACAAACGACAAATGTAAATATAGATTAGAAAATAACCATAGGTTTGTGCTAAATGTAAAACTTAAACAGTATCTGAAACATTACGTATCCATACGTTATCCGTATGTGTGTTGTGAATAAATGCTGTGCGAGTTTGACCTGATGAATGACATAAATTCCATAGTTGAGCTGCTGTCGCTGCAGGAAAGGATGCAGGTAGTAGAGCAGGAACTTCAGGTGTTGTTCTCTGTGTCTGTGGGGGATGATGATGGCCGTTCGGTTTCTCGCCTCACAGTCTGGTGGCCTGTAACGCCCTCCTCGTACCACCAGTGGATTCTTCCTCTCAACCTCAGCTAGGCTGAGCCCTGATGGAAAGCTGACGTGGATGGGCCCAACTGTGAGCAGAAATGAGTCTGCAGTCATTACCAGTAGGAAATAAGATATGTCGGAGCGAAGGCAAATAAGCTGGTTAGTGTACATAAGCCAGATATTTGAATAGGACAGCATAGTCCTTTTCTATGACTGACATCCTGAACTATATTTATTTATATGGAAGAAAATTCTGATACAGGCAAATAGTTGGATGTGTCAGTAAATGTACCAATACTTGTTTGTCCACCTGTACTTTGTATAAACCACAATGTTTATTTTTAAGTTTTGTTATGCCTCTCCAGCACATTTTGGATCATCATGTATATGTAAGGATGGCCAGGTAGCGGCTAGGTTTTCAAAAAGCAGGAGGCTTGAGGCAGAGGTTGTGTGAAGCCCAACCAGGTGTTTTATTTCACCAACACTGACAGAACATATACAAACACGACGATTCGAGTTGATGCCAAAGACCTCGATTTTGGTTTCATCTGACCACAGCACCTTCTCACAACACTTCTCTGAATCATTCAGGTGATCATTGGCAAACTTTAGACGGGCCTGTACATGTGCCTTCTTGAGCAGGGGGACCTTGCGGGCACTGCAGGATTTTAATCCATTGCGGCGTAGTGTGTTACCAATGGTTCTCTTGGTGACTGTGGTCCCAGCTGCCTTGACATCGTTAGCAAGCTCCACCCATGTAGTTCCTGGCTGATTTCTCACCTTCCTCATGATCAGTGATACCCCACGAGGTGAGATCTTGCGTGGAGCCCCAGAACAAGGTCAGTTGATGGTAATTTTGTGTTTCTTCCTTTTTCGAACAATGGCACCAACAGTTGTCTTTTTCTCACCCAACTTCTTGCCTATGGTCTTGTAGCCCAATCCAGCCTTGTGCAGGTCTACAATCTTGTCCCTTATGTCCTTAGACAGCTCTTTGGGTTTGCCCATGGTGGAGAGATTGTCGTCTGATTGATTGCATGGACAGGTGTCTTTTATACAGGTCACTGATTGACACAGGTGTCTTTGCTGCAGGAAACAAGTTTTTTTCGGTGTGTTTTAAGGAGTAGGAGTATTTAACCAGTTTGTGGGGGCCAGATTTGGTCATGGTTGGCAGGGGATCAAATACTTATTTCACTCAATGAAATGAAAATCAATTTATATCTTTTATATAATGTGGTCTTATGAAAAAAATTTTTGATATTCTGTCTCTCATTGTTAAAAGGAAACTACCTTTAAAATTATAGACTGTTCGCTTCTATGTCAGTGGGCAAACTGACATAGAAACTAAACAAAATTAGCGAGGGATCAAATAATTATTTCCTCCACTGTATATCTACCTGTTATCAAGGAAACTATTAACCTTGCCAGATCTGGAAAAAAGGCACTCCCCCTACACCAATCAACTCATAGTATGACCTGGAACCTTTAAATAATACCCAGAGGAAATGGGGACTCTTTTCACCTGAACACCCTGGAGAGGAGACAAAAGGGCTGTGTCCGAAATCGCCCCCTAACCCCTACTCCCTACTCCCTACATAGGGAAATAAATGTAGTGCACTATATAGGGGTTAGGGGGCGATTTCGGACACAGCCAAGGTAAGTGACTTAAACATGCTTCACACTTTCCATTTCTCATATAGCACAATGCCACAGCTATGCTATCTCTTTTTGGTTAAGCATTATCACATTACATATGTTTGTTCAGGCTACCAAACTAGCCACACTAACTGAGTGTTTTACTTGCAGGCCTGGCCTCCAATCCATCCCTACTGAGGGCAGCACAGGACCTGCACGCACTCACACATGTTGCAAACACAATTTGTAATTGACAGTATCAATAAAACATTCATTTCTATGTTTTGTGCCTCATTTTAACTTTATGTTCACTCATTGTGATAAGCTTGTCAAAACGTTAAGTAATGAAGAAGACCTTCATTACAATATACATACCATCAAACCAACACCTCAACCCTGATCATCTAATGGCAATGCAATGTTAACATTTTCCAAGTGAAAGTCAGTGAAAGTCATTGCCTGTTACTGAGAGACTCAAACAAGCAAACACATTAAAGATTTTCACACTTCAGTGACTTGTGAAACCTAAATTACTACTATGGAAGAACTGATGAGTTAAAATGATTCAGAGATGAACTGGAACCTCGTCTGCAGCCCGAGATTCATCACAGGCCAAGCGACATGACTAGGGATGGGTATTTATCCATTTTATAGATACCACTTATCGATTCCCGCTTATCGAGATGTGACTGTTCATGCATATGGGGTAAGCGTGAGCTGGTGAACTGACCAATGGTTTCCGCCCGCCAGCGTGTGGCGCGCCACATCGACATAAAAGTTGATTTACATTGTCATGTTGTTTTATTATACCACTGTCACACCCAGATCAGCTGACCCAGGTATAAGGATGTAGTTTAATATTACTGGTTGTAATGTGGAAACATCGTGACAAAAGGCAAACAGAAATCAGAAAATGAAGCATGTCCCTGCGTTATTCAGAATAAATAATTTAAGCACAATTAGTTTGTTACAGGGATAAAAAAAATAGCAGTCCATTTACTACACTCCGTAAAAATGAAGGCATTTGGATGCCGGCCATTTTCTATCTTAATGCACCGCAGAGCTATCCAATTGTAAACCTGTACAATGAAATGATTTTAATACATTTAATGTACTTAAGTGTGTACTGAATACAAATTTCAGATTGGGACTAAATGTGGTCAGATACTCAATATTCACTGACTCTGATCAGTTTACACTGTGGCAATGCAGGATGCTTACCTTTTGCCTTGCTGCTAGCACAACTCTCTGCTAGTGTTGTCTTTGCTAGAATAATTACATTTTGCTTTATGTTACCACTGAAATGATGTTTACTGATACTTATATGATAAGTATAATTGTGGGATTATTAAGGTGTACTCTGGAACAATGTAATCATAAACAAAACCACCCACCTGTTAGAGGGGATGTCTCGGGGCAGTATGGCATATCATCTCCATGGCTATGAGCTTTGGGTGGGTGTGAGAGGTTGGCATATACATCCCCTCCAGTGATGACAGCTGCAGAGTGGTTTTTGCCTGACAATCCAGTGGCATCTGGCTTAGGGAAGATGTGGATGAAATACATGATCCTCTTCTGGTATCCCTTTCTGAACAGTAGTCCCATGACCACCAGCTGGTTGCACAGGAACATGAAAAAGTAACGCCATTTAGACTGAATAGCGACCATGGCGATGTCTGAGTGTCGTCAAAAAACAGAGACTAGCAGTTGAAATAAAAAGACGTTGTTGTTTTAGAGCTTGAAATTGTGTTATCATGCCCCTGCCACACCTAGCGTTTAGTGAAACCACACAAACCTGCGGGCCCAGGTACCAGGATGTAGTTCAACATGACTGGTAGTACTGTGGAAACATAGTGATGAAAGGCAAAGAGAAATCAGAAATTAAGTGGTTTAAGACTGGGGTGCGTTTGCTTCAGGTCCTAAACAACATACACAGTCTTCTTATGCAACAGAAGACCACAAGGAGACATGACACTAACCCAAGTTAAAGTCAGGTTAACTCATGAAAAAAAAAACTGTGCAGAATTTATAGAGAGCAGAAGGAACTGAAAGGTTACATTGTTTTTGCTTGTATCAGCGCTACCCTGCGGTGATTTTCTATTGTGTCTGAGGTCATCCACAACACAATGGAGTCAAATCAAATTCAACATACAGACAGCTTAAACATTTTAAAAGCGAGAGAGAGTCATTAGGTCCACTGTCATACAATACATACAACCAGCAAACAATGAACACGAGCG
>JAFBJQ010039971.1:0-45131 GCA_016785345.1 Trinectes maculatus
ATGCCATCATGGCCACTAGATGTCGGAAATGTCTCAAAATCACAACAGTTTCAGGGAGTATGACTATACCAAGGTCATACAAACTCTGTTTCATCTCAGCCCAAAACGTAACTACGCCTCCATTTTATGGCTGCACAACATTGGGTTTATGACAGGTAAGGATAACATAGTGGGCAAGCTCAGATCTGTTGATGTTATTACAGCAGAATGGTTTGGCTCCACCACTCCTGTCTGGCTGTCTGGTAAAGTAAAATGCACTGTTTGTGCAGGCAGGTACACAGGCTGTAAACAATAACAATATGTGAGCAACAATGTAATCCAGCCCTAGAGCATGAGAAGAGAGCATGAATGTTTATTTGTTTTTGTTTGGGCTGTAAAAGACGAGTGATGAGTCACCTCAGGTCAGAGCATTGTTTTGTGTTCTATTATTTTGTCTGCTCGCTGTAGATATAGAGAATACCCAATTTACCCAAGTACTCAATAGCTGAGGTGTGCACAGCAAACTGTGCTACTGAGCTGTTTAATTTCATTCTAAAAGCACTTAAACACTTTAAACCTCATATTTTTAGTACTAGTAACCACTTGCCATGTGTGGCACAGGACAGCAAATGGGCGGACGGATGAAGCTAAAAAGTAAAAAAGACCTAAAAAGAATAATGTTCCTCCTACATTGGGCCAATGATTTGTGAGCAACATAGTTTGCTTTCCTGCTACAGCTTGCACTTGAGGCTTCATCCAGAGCTCAGCTGACAGATGCCAAGGAGAAGCTTTCAGACTCATTAACTGCCCACACAGAGTCACAGAGAGACGGGAGGGGAGAGGGAATTGCTACACGCTCACATGTGTATCCACTCTGAGAGGATCCTCTTCTACCTGCCCACTCGCTCTCGTCCACTGCTGTTTCCTGTTCCACCTACACTTCCACACTCACTCCTTTGTCAGTGAGATGCAGGTTATTTAACTGCTGGAGTTCCAAAAAGCTGCAAGCACTTTGTTTTCAAGCGACTGCAGTCTGATGGGGAAGAAAACAGCTGGATTCAGAACATTTGCCAGAGCTCTGCAGGGGCCTGAGTGACAGTGAAAGAATACTCATACCCATTATCAGCTTGTCTTTAGGGATTCAGGGAGAGCTCGAACTGAAATGGCCATCAATACTGGCCTGGTGCGTGAGTGTATAGGGGGGGTAGGGGAATTCCTGTTCCAGTAATTAGCTGTGTGTCAAATTGTTGTAGCAATACACACAAGACTAAGCTCAAGTCATTCCAGTGACATCAGTGAATTGGAAAAAACAACCAAGGACTTTGTGGAGGTCAAAGTTTTAATGACTAATGGAATTAAGATGACTAAGCCATGGGATCATAACAAAGCAAGTGCAGTCACTCTTATTTTGAAAGTGTATTGTGGCTTTGCAGTTGATGCCTTGCAACATACTCCAAGGACTCTTTGCTAATTTATGACAGGGCATGGCATGCCCCAGGACAGACACATGCCAAGACTGATGCTATCCACTATGGTTACCCAAGAGGAGAGCAACCGATGGAGACGTGATCGATGAGGAAGTGAAACCCAAGTTACCCCAGGCTACCACAAAGTTTAGCGGAGCCAAAAGCTATAATGAATTACAAAACCCCACTGATCATAATAACATGATTGACCAGAAATCACGTTACTAATGATGCATTGAAAATCAATAGGCAGTATCCAGGATTTGTCTCACAGGTTTGTCTCGCAGATATGGAAGTTGGAGGCACCGGCAATGTGCAGTCCTGGGATTAAAGCAACATGCTCACTCTACAGCAACGATGAAGCAAAAGAGTGGGAGGAAGATAGGCCTGCAAATCAGCTAACCCAAAGTGAGTTTAAAGCACAATGGTAGTGGTGAGTGACATCTCAGAAGGTCAGGAGAGAGAAAGAGAGAGAGAGAGAGAGAGAGAGAGGGGTCGGATACACACACTTCACTGCTCAGGCTGCTTTGAGAGCCTTGGCAGCAGTGACACGCACAAATCCCATGCTTAAGTCAAAATAGCAACAGAAAGAACTGCTTACTCACCAGGCCCGACTTTCAATGTTTTTCACTAAATTCAGTGTGTCAGCAAAAACGACTTTGGGTCTCAACTCAAGTCATAATCGAGAAAACATCTATGAATGATTTGCATCTTAAGTCACGTACTGATGCATCAGCCTGTCTGATCAAAACACAGAGGCAGGCACTGAAGCATAGCTGCACTCATTTGCTTTTGAATAATTTATAGTTCAAGTGTTCAAGGTAAATCGTAAAACCTGTGAATAAGCAGAGCATCAATCAGAGGGGCTTCAGCTTTACAGAGTAATGAGACAAGTAGTTTGTACTCAGTCTGTTAAAACACAAAGAAATTCTACTTCTGTTTCTGCTAACATAACGGTCATCTTTTTTAGTGCTGCAGATAAATAAAAGAGCAGATTATCTTATGTATAAATGACTACTATACTGGTAATGTGCGATATGCATACAACGTCATCAAAAGTCCACAGAGCAAGTTCATTTAGGGTGTATAAGGGTGCATTCAAGTCTGATCGCTCTCCTGCGTGTGGCTCAAAAACGTTGATTTAGTCTCTTAATTATTTATGGATGTGTTTTTGGGGGTATATCAACAAGTCAATCGCAGTGCCTTCTCCACAATAACCGATAATAATGCATGACAAACGATGTAACCTAATTTAGAGCAATGGTTAAACTTTCACATCACACTAATCCACATAAAAGGTGCATCCATTGCTTTGTTAGCTAAATGAATGTATTGACTGTTGTCTTCTGGTGCAATTAGCCCTTTTGGGAGCGGATACATTAGGCCTTGGTTCAAACCTGATTGATCCAATAACAACAGGCTCCATAAGCTACGGGAAAACTGACTGCACTGCTGCAGAGAAGCAGCATGTATCATAGCTGATTTTATCGGAGATCACACTTACACTTTAAATTGATTATAGAGAAGCCCTGAGATGCAGTATCAGTAATAGCACTGCAAACATATACCATGTGAAATTCAGCAACAGAGATCAGACTTGAATGCACCCAAAACATAAAATTTAGCTTCCACTCAAACAACAACTTTATTTTGCAAGTGACTTCCTTTATTCCTAAGCACAGGATGGAAACTGTGTATTCAGTTCAAGTGGACCACGAGACAACCTCAAATGTCCTGCTACAAAAAGGCTTAAGTTTTATGGCACTCTCCTTTGAAAAACAAGCTCATTGTCAGAATGAATATGAAGGAGACCAAAGCATTGAAATGGTAAAGAACTGCATTTGAATTAGCTGCTCACAGCCACAGAATTGTTCTAAAAGGTGCAACAATATAACAGAAAAGACAGGATGTGAGTATTATTAGTTGAGCTCGTGAGAAACAGAGGTAGTGTCAGGTACTACAGCCAGTGGCAATTGTAGATACTTACAGTTTTCCTTCCCAGATTTAATTGCTAGGATTCAATTGTTTGTTACTTTGTGACATTGTGACTGTAAAATTATTGCCTTTGGGTTCTTGGACCAATTTGTGAGAGATATTTTTCACAATGACAACAATAACATTAATGTGCCAAATAATCCACAAATAATATATACTTAAAATAAAAATAACAGTAAAAACATGTTACTGCAGAATGAAATGCAGACTAACAATATTTACATCACCATGTTTGACTAGCTTATTACACTTGACCTGTGCCAGACGCGCAAAGAGTGAGAGAAGTATGGGGGTGGTATAGAAGCAAGGTCTTGGTCCACTACTGAGCCTTGAACAGTAGTGAGCATGCTCAGTAGACCTGCCAGAGGGGCAGTTCCAGGCTTTGGCCTACTTTTGATTAAACGAGTCATGTAAGGGAAAGATCGCTGTAGTGTGTGTGTGTGTGTGTGTGTGTGTGTGTGTGTTAAATGTCAAATTGACAGAGACAGTTTGACAGCAAGTATCGTGCCCCCAATAGAGAAGCAAAATCCAATCTCATCAACCACAGCCACAAACAAATAAAAGGCCTACCACCCCTGATGATGAGTATTATTGATCCATCTGTCACCCAGAACTTTAACAGACAAAGATAAAAACACGCTGGCGTTGCAGAAAAAAACACAACCACAAATGTTGCTGATGGAAAAAGAATTGAATTCCAGATCAACAGATACTGAGAGAATGACGGGCTTTGACCAGCAGTGTAATGAAACGCTACACAAGATCTGTAAAGCTCCAGTTCCGCTGGAGCAGGCAAAGATACTGTAGCTGCTAGAGCAAGCACAGAGATGGGGCAGCCTTAGCCTTGTCTCACTCAGAAGAAATGACCAACAGAAGTGGGTCAGAGATGATGATGAGAGACCAAGCAAGTTCAAGAAACAGAGAAAGAAAAAGAGTAGGAGGGAGAGATGAAGTTTGTTTAAATGTGAAAACCTGTAATCATACAGGGGCAATTGTTACTGCACAATTACATGCAAACTGGCAGATTCTTTTTTGATCAGAAGTGCTTTCTGGCCAAAAAGTACAAAACCCCTCATTGTGTGCTTTGAGCTGTCAAATATTAACATCCCCCACCTTCCGGTTGGTAGAAAGCAAACAGCAAATGACTGAACAAACAATGTGGAAAGCACGTTTTCCAGTTCCTGCCTTCAGTTTCAGTCATGTGAACGTGAAGAAGGCGCACCTTAATAAGCAGCTCGTGTTGTCACCTCATCAGTTCTGCAGCACGCTTTTGGCAACCTGATCAGTTGTTATCTTTGCTGTGCATTTACTCAGTGAGGAATTAGGGGTGTAACTATCTTTATCAAGTAAGAATAATAAATCGAATCAAAAGTTAATGTTCCAATATACTCAATGCAAAGTCAAATCATCTAAATATGGTCAAGAAATACACTGAAGGACATAGCTGTAAATTTAAGCTAACGAATAAAGCAAAAGTATTGGTTTATTCCAAACAATGTCCTCGCTGAACCCTTCAATGAGCCGACATCTGTGTAACACCCTGTAAGTCCATATTTGAAATGGGGGCAATCAATGCCACTTGCAAACAGTGACTGCGGCTGTGCAGACGAAGGCACAACTGACAAATTGAGGACAGCTTTCAGAGCAGGGCAGTCATCTGAGATAGCAACTCATTCAAATGCGTGTCTGTCACATGAATGTAACTTTCCTCTTGTCACCTACCCGCACATTCAGATCACGTCAAATCCTGACTTTATTGCATGAAGTGCATTTTAAGTCTTCTTGTGTTAAGTCTACTTGTGTTTAATGGCGATTGGCAAACAACGTTTTGGGTGCATTACAGCCAAATCACACTATGTTACACCACATTACAATACAACACATCTATAGTCATTGTATCCAAACACATACACACCTATGAAAACAGACTCATCAGAGCCACAAGGCAAATTTATATCTGCTGTACAAGGAGTGGCTGCTCTTAGGTCAACCACAGCTGTGTTTTTGGAGGTGCAGCTGCATTACTTAAACCATTTGAGAAAAAGAACAACAAGCTACTTTGTCAGGGTTTAGATTCTGTTCCTTTACAGCTTAGCACACCTACAACAAAGTGGTCAAGTCCAGCTTATTTATAATAACTGTGGAAGAATAATATTGTTTCACATCAACAAGCCCCATCAAAATGTGTTTTACATTTTGTGGGCTGCAGCTCCTTCCTGGTCACAGACCTCTGACCAACAGCTGCATGTGTCAGGTGTTATAAGTTATAAGGTGTCTCAATGGCAGTACATCAACATTCTGACAAGCATGGTGAACATACAAGAATGGAAGGGGATTACTTGGAAAGGGGGGAGCCTTTGTGTGTATGGTTCAACATACAGGAGCTGACTGAACTCCAAAAACCAAATAAAAACTGAGGTAAGATTTCGGATCTCTTTTCTATAAGAGGATAGGTGAAACAACAAACCTGCAAAAAACAAAGGTCTGAACAGAAACTGTTTCTACAGGAGCCTGGCCACATCTACAAGGCAATTTCCATAAACACAGAGTTAGTGAGAGCGTGAGAAGCAGTCCGCGGTCAGATAGTGGGAAGAAATGTTCCCCCTCGGACAACACACTGTCCCTTTTTCAAGGTGAATACACCCGGGCACTCCAAACTTTTAGTGAAAACAAGGCTTATTATTTTCAAAGCAAACTTACATGCATGCAAACATGCACGAAAGTGCCACTTACCTGGATTTATGATGCAAAGAGCACAAAAAGGGGCTTGTCACTGATACTTGTTGTCTTACTAGTATTGTGACTCCCCTCAAACACACAGACACACACACAGACACACACACACTCTCTCTCTCTCTCTCACACACACACACACACACACAAACACACACACACACAGACACCTCAATTACTCGCATTTACTAATTTGTTAATGAATTTGCTGTTTAATTGTGTGAGGTTTGCTGTAATTATGATTACACTGGGGCGATTCTATGTTATGGCCATAACACAACACTGCCCTCTACTGGCAACACGTAAGCTTGATTTCTACAAGACACTAAAAACGTTTAGCAAATATACATACTGTATAGGTATAATGACATAGAACCAATAAAAATGCTAAAAATTACTCCAATTCAACATAGGAACTAATCATTTCAGAGGCTTGAAAGCTGAAAGTGAAATAAAATGTTACTAATTAAAATATATTATCATTTAGTCAATAATATTAGGACTTGAAAAAACAACAACCTATTAACAAACGTTGAAATTAAATATCTGAAATCTGAAATGTTAAATGCAGCACAAATACCTCTATACAGTGCAATGTATAGAATATGGTTCAAGTTATGCTACTTTGATGCCCTCTGCTGGGTGAAGTTAGTATTTGCAACAGTTACACACTAATAGCATGCAGGCTGACATCTGGCCTTAATCTCAATAATTATTTATAACTTTCAGCAGCACAGTCAGCTATTCCTACAGCTGGAAACTGGTGCAAAAGAAAAGCACTTTCTGAAGATGAGCATGGGAATGCATACAGGCATAATCAAATAAACCCACATCACAGTAGGGCTGCATGAGCTCACCAAATTTATGCACATTCATCAAAGAAATCAGAGAGAGAGAGAGCGATTTCTGAGCACAGCCGCTACACTCTTACACACAAATACAAAGCACAATTGGTTATTTTCTTTTGTCAACAACATTTTACATCACATGAAAATATTCAATGCAAATTCTATTCTTTCTACTCCCATCCATGACTGTGTCCACACTAAGTGACAAAAACTTATTGATAAGAATAAATTTGTACTGCTATAATAAACTATAGTGCAGCACGGCATTCATTTGCAGACATATCTTGGAATTTGATAATGTGAGAGTGGGATTTGAGGTGGTATTGTTGCATCATACACACACTGCAGGCAGCCCCAATCATTTATTTATTTATTTATATTAAAATCCAATCTAATTTGCATTTTTACAATAGAACAGAGGCACAATGATTATCTGGTTTAAAAGGGAGACAAACGTTTAATCAAAGACAGAAACTAAACCTTGTTCAAAGACAAGTGTGCATTTATGAAAATAATTTCAATCAAATGCGGAAGCCTCAAAATGATTCAGATCACAGTGCCTTTCATCTCTCTGCTACACACACATATGTGCAACTCATTCTAATAATGCCTGTGCTGGAGGAAAATAACACACCAGTAGAGTAGGCCTATGCCACAGACACACAAAAACGCACACAGGATCTCCATAACATCACAGGATTCCTCCACTAACTCCCCGCTACAGGTGCAATCAGTGTCACAAAACAGTTTTTGACAGCAGACACTGCCTCTGTGGGATCTCCAGGTGCCCCGGGGCTGATTTTAACATGTGGCCCATCCATCAAGACACCCAAGGTGGCAAGCTCTAAAAAGGGACTCTAGTGTGGCGCTTTTCCATATGCCTGAATCAACTCAAACTGCTCACTGGAGAGAGAATCAGCTGCTGAACTCCAAGGTCCAACAAAAACTTCTCGTCATAGAACGTGATGGAAGCTACTACTTTTGGCACCTTCAGCCTCGACCTTGTTTGTGATGACTGGTGAGGGTCGGGCAAATGCTAACTGGTAAATCAAGGGCTCTGAATCATCAGTGGGTGCTTTCTCTTTGCCCTATAGTCCAACATGACAATTGACAAACTGACTGGGAACACACCCTGCAGTCAGTGTTGTAAACCTGCTTACTATTGCACAGACCAAACACACATATATCTCTTTCAATGAGAAAGAAGGGTTGTGTCGTGATCCCATTCAAACTGGATTCCACACAGCAGAAAAACAATGTTAATTCCGTCAGATAGACCTTTTCAGGACTTTTAACACAGATATCCATGACTCCCAGATAGTCATCTACAATGTGGTTTTATTTAGGGTGAAGGTAGATGATAGAGAGACAAATCTATGTCTGTCTGAGCAGTGTCCACTAATCACAGCAATAGGCTCAGAGAGTAAAAAAAAGCAAGTAACAAACCTAAAACACAGCTTCAGAATACCAATGTTCTCCATGACACAAAAGAGAAGGTCTGTCAACACACTGTGCAACAGACTGTGATCCTAGCCACTGGAGCAATGCGACATAACTTCATATCTCTATTATTCTTTTACTTGTGAAATGGGTGGTGGAGTTAAAAGATAACATCAAAACCGCAGTGAAATGATACAGGGCCAACCCAAGGTTCGTGATAGTCCAGAGACAAATGACTAATGTCACTTGAAGCACGTCACTGATTTGAAGCTCCTGGCAAGACATTTGTGAACACTCTGCAGAATGAATATCGACCAATATGTGACCGAAACCTGTTGTTGATTTGTGACAATGCCTCTTCCCACTGCTGCTCCATGTGCTTTTCCTCTGGCAGTGACTGTACAACAGTCCTTCCTGCATTAGTGCACACAGCACTGCTTCATGTAGATGCACTATTCTTAAAGCATTGCCTATTAACAGGGAGGTAACATCAGGACACATTATGACACTGCAATAATCTAAAAGTTGAATAAATCCTTGTTCAAACCAAAATATTCTTTTGGTTTCCCGCCTCTGCCTGTCTGCAGGTAATGACTATGTCAGTGATTCATGTTAAGAGCAACTGAGGTTTAGCAACCCATGTCCAAACCCTTACTGCACTTAGTCACTGAGTGCAGGTTTGTTAGTCAGTTGTGAAGCTGACAGCAGTGTTGCAATGAAATGTGGAAGTGTAAGAACAAAAAGCCAGTCACGCATTCCTTTCTCATCTTTGCCAAAGCTGATACCTGAAACGGTGTGGTGTTGGACAGCAGCAAAGTTGCTCCAATGCCTGAGTCACTACTTTTCAGGTCCCTAAAAATGATTAACAGCCGAGTTACACAGATATTGTTTTCTTTGTTTCTCACATGTCAGGTTCCAGCTGTTGACCCCCTTTTGTCCACCATTAAAAACTTGTTTAATACGTGGGGTGCTGTCTTAATGAATGGGTGTTTCCATGAAAAAAATAAAACAAGTGAGCTTATCACTGAAACACGTGAATTTTCCAAGCTGAGTCATGATCAGGATATGCTTTACTCCAAGACAGCACACATTGCAAATGAAATAGGTTGTTTAACCTGCTGGTATCTACAAGTGACAGAATGAAATGTGAAAACAGGATTTAGTGTCTCACTTGACAGCTGTTCTGAGGTTTAATTTGCACAGGCTTTGATTCTTCCAACAGTTGCTCATTTTTCGTATCAATGATTCAGCTGAGAGTGTTTCATGCCTACCAAAGTCTGCGAGGTGCTTTGATATCCGTTCCTGTCAGTGCTTTCCTAGTACTTTGTTTAGACTATGTTTCAAAACTATAAATGCATAAACATATCTTCAGAACACAGCCCTTTTCACTGAAGGAAGAATAAAGCCCAAGTTTAAGCTGTGACTTAGCCAGCTCCAGCGGTGCTTTAGTTCTTGGCACAGAGCAAACTTCTTGTGTACACATTTTTTCTGTCACACTGCATGACTAACGAGCCTCCCTCCTCCATCCATAAACAATAAAAACAAATAGGTGGAGAGGGAAATCTGACAGCTCAGAAAATCTAACCGTCCACTAATGGCTTGTTCCAAATTACTACACAGAAACAGGAGAAAGGTTTAAATCAAGAACCAGGGCCTAAATAACTAAGCACTTCAGAACTCCTCCAAATCATCCACATATTCTGAAAAAAAAACTTGATGGTTATTTATGAAGCCTAGACTCTGACATAGGGAGTGGAAGTCTTTCTTGGCTCCCTGTTTTTACAACACAGAGCCAAATGAAATTAAATATGACATCTTATATTTTATTCACATTTTTAAATTACATTGCTAATGGCAGACACCCGCCACCCACCCCACCCCCTAAATGCCTATTTAAAACCAATTAAAAGGAATGAGAATTAAAAGTATTGGCTTAGACAAAAAGTCATTGCACCACAAGACCAGGAAAGTCTGATTGAAGTAGCAAACAATTCATTTTCTCTTAATCAAAAAAATAATTAATCAAAAATATAACAGCAGTAATAAAGATATTTGCGTACACATCAAAACATACCCACCACATTTCAAGAGAATATTAAAATGCATCAGTCAATTTTGTTATTCTTCATTTTAACGTGAAGTAATGATCTTATGTTTCCAAATGTATTGTCCAGTTATTACCATTATGACTCCATCCACTGTGAAGTTATTTATACCAGGTACATTGCTGAGACACACCATACCATCCACCCACACACTTAATACGGACCAATCATCAGTCTCGTGGCAGGCAGTAATAAAACTGTCACATAGGAAAGACATCTTGAAACAGTCTCTGCCAAAGCCCACTACCTTGCACGAGACGTCCAGAGGCAGTACCACAGCAGCCATAACATCACAATCAAAGCTGAGGGTGTATCAAGCTGAACCAGAAGCAGAGTTCTTACTGTGAAAAACAGTATACTCCATGTCAACCAGATTGGAGGGACAAATTTCTACACACATCAGTTTGTGAATAGCAGCACATCTATGCCAAGGCTGCATTGATCCTTGATCAAGTAGTGCTAATATCTGAACCACACTCTTGACTTTCAGAGACATTCATTCCCACTGCTGCAGAATCATACTGCAAAGGTCTGACAGCTGATTAGACTGATGGATCACTACATTAGTAAAGTTATGGGGCCGCTGCCAGCTCAATCAATTTCTGGCTTCATCTCTCGCACACCTTCTCACTGAAACTGAGAGCAGCCACAACAAATGCAGTACGAAAGTAAGGATATACTAATTTCATTGCATGTTGTCAGAAGGTAATCTGTTACTTTTAAACACTGTAAAATTTTCAATTACATTACATTTTGATAAGCAGGTCCCCTTACTGTTTTCGATTTGAGATGTCGCCATGTGCAAGTATGCACATGCACATGCAAATGCACACTGCATTGACAGTTGGTAATGATAATGAATTATAATAGTGGAAAGAAAACAAGTGAATGTAGTGCAGTCAATGCAGGTTTCATAATGTTTATGTTTTTATGCATGTGGAAATGCAATTACCATGTTAGACCTCACAGATACCTACTCAGTGCTTTTTTATGGTATCCAATTGTGCTGTTCCCTTCAGCTATTGGGGAATCACCTGAACTCAAACATACGGCTAGTACAAGCAACACACAGTGCCTCCAAGGCACCAACTGAGATCAAGGAATTCATACATTTACATGTTTGTTTCTTCCAGGGTTTTGTGTTTGCTGGACAAACTATCCCTGCTCATTTGTAAAAGACCACGACAAATTTTGCTCTTTGACTCCAGCACAGTATTGCACATTCCTCCTCTGGTAGCTCCAGTGATGCCATTAAGCTTGTGAGAAACACAAATGTACAATATCAATCACAGCAGGTATACATTATGCAAAGACAGACTCGAAACAGAGTTCAAACATTTGCTTAGGCAGAGACAGCCAGATCCGAGGACAGAGCGTGGGAGAGGGCCCTGACAGCAGAAGACTCACTGCACTACAGTTGAGCAATAAAAGCAGTGTATTATCCAATCACCGCAGCCTCTATGAATCCATTCCTGTTCACAGACAGGGATCCTAATCCCCAACGGGTAACTTGTTATGCATACTGCACTGAATGAATGTCAGCATGTAGGTTTATTTATGAACAATCTAATAAGTTTTAATATCTTTTCTCTTAGCCTAATATGATGGGTTAAAATGAATGCACCTCACAGGACTTGGTACTATTTAAAGCATCCATGGTGACCTGAGTGATATTTATATCTGTCAAGCGTCCCATCTAACAGCAGAATATACAGCACACTCAGGTCATGGTGGGCCTCACATACACACTAAAATGAATTCACACAGTCATACTAGAGCCCTGGTAAGTGGCTGTAAAAAGCACTTTCACTTTGAAATAATACTTGTTGGGATTAAGAATGGAAGTACTTTATACAGTTATGATATTGTATAGTGACATGAATCGCTTTTCATGAGCCAGTAATGCAGATGGACTACAAAGAAAATGAGCCAATCAGTCAATCTAGTATCACCCTATAAGATTAAACGATTACAGATAAGGTAGGGGTTATCAAATCTACACAATGGGCAGCTAGTCGCTTCATTTCAATATGAAACAAAACACATACAATAAGAACCTACACAGTCGAAACAACTTGTACTTGGCTTAAGAGATACAGGTAAAAAAAAATGGTATGTGATTAAAAACGTAAAGGAAAAATCCTACAAAAAAGAAAAAAAAACAATATCCTATTGACAGCATGTCTGCAGGTGAGCAGTGCACCTCATACTGTTGCCAGGAGAGAGAGAACTGGGAATAAGCCAAAGCCAAAGGACCAGGAGGGTATGATATTAATCCCTCCACTGCTGCTGCTAAATTGAAAACTTGACAGCAACCGGTAAATCGGTATAGCGCTCCAGCATCTAGTCAATCCTCTGGAAGACAGAAAGAAGAAGGCACACGGCAATATTTTACTGGATGCTTTTCATGCAGCTGCGATCACAGTAAGAAAAGAGGATTCCTTCTTCTACTACTCTTAGTAGAAGAAAAACAAAAAGACGACTGACTGCCTGTTTGGATGTGGATGAAGACAAAGTCAGAGGCTCAATTTGTAGCAATTTATTTCAGTAAAGCTCTCTGTGGACATTTTAACACAGTTCTCCGAGAGCTCACAGCTGTTGAGCATTTCAGCAGAGTGACGGCTTCCAAAAGCCCCCTAATCATCACAGACCATCTGGAAAACAACTGGGCCGTGCACTGTCCAGTGGTCTGTGGTAGACAGACAAGCAAAATACAAAGAGGAAGAAACAGATAGGGAGAGAGGCTACTTAGAAAGGTCTGTGGCAAAAACACAAACAGATAACAGGGAGCCAGGGAGTGATTTTTTTTCATCAAACAAATGTTGCTTTCCACCTGCAACTGCACTGATCAGGTTTTGTTCTGTTTATGCATCATCTCATCATGAACGTTCAAATTTCACGTACTAGTTTCCTCTTCCACAGTGTAAACCAATGTGGTTGTAATAGGAGTTCAAGTAAACTTAAAACAATCTTAATTTCTTTCACTAAACAGGCTCTTCAGAAGCAGTAAGTCAGTCCAGATGGGTATTTTGAACATTTGACATCAAGAAGAGAGCAGAGAACTGCCAAGATACTGAGGCTGTCTTGAAATCAATGCAGCAAAATCACTTGTGCCTCTCCACTCCAATTCATCAACCACATCGACGGAAATGCTGAGACTTAAACAATTTACTTATTAAGTATAAATTGGGGGAAGACTATTTGGTTCATTCTCTGAAAACATTGTGAGGCTGACATCTCAAAGTCTCATAAGTAAACCTAATAATGTGTGGAATAATAATAAACGCAAAAGCATGACCCCCATGAAGGCAACTGACCCCAGAATAAACCTGGCAGCATCAGCAAAGGGGAGCTCACTGCAGATTACTGCAGGGATTACTCAAATTCAACAGCTCTCTCAGCATTAAATCAAAGACACCACACAACTAAGAGGCTTTAGGACCAAAGAATTACTGTAGCCTTCTAAACCCAGGAAGCAGGTCTACAGCCCAGCAACATATTCTACACCACTGGGAGTTACATGAACATATTCTTTAATACTGGACATTATTCACTGAATTTGCATTGCATTTCATTTAAAGAGCTTAGTTGCTCACCAACAAAAAAAGTCTCTCATTCCTAGTGCTGTGATAAGAAGACACAATGGAAAACACACTTTGTAAACAACAAAAGCATTATAGAGATCGTTGTCCCAAGTGTACTGGGAAAAAAGATGATCTGATGTGTGATTTCACTGGTAGACTGTCTTTATTCAGCAGCGGGGCAGTCACCAGCATCAGAGGATGTTTTACACACGTTCACACACTGAGCATCCAAACACCAAAACACATACTGTTTCCAACTAGTGCAAGCTGGATTTCAGGGACCCCACAGACACTAAACCATATGAGAGCAGCTCAGAACCTGCCTAGCTGACTGGCCGTCCGTCTTCCAGTCAGCAAACAGCCTCACATTAGTCATTAAGAGGGAGATGAGAATGATGTATGGCAGATCCAGATCCACTGGTTTCCTTCGTAAATCTCATCCCACACATGAGTAATCTGCATGAATGCTGAGCACTGACAGAGCTAGTGAGTCAACAGCCACAGCCATCAGAGCCTACCTTTGCCAAAGGGATGAGTAAAGACTTACACAAACATCTGCAGTTTAAATAAGGCTCTATCCCCAATAGCTCATTTGTTAATGGTAACCATTTGTATTGGAATGTCTAGTGTGCACAGTGCGTTCTCATGCACACACTGTGCAGGGAGCAGGAGCAATGTTAACCCGAGGTCCTCCTGACGGCTGAGAGAACTCTCTGCGTGTCACATCATCATGCACAGCAAAAGGAGTATCAGCCAAGTATCAGCTAAATTCTGCCAGCTTCCCAAGGAAAGTAAAAACTTTATCTGAAGTTCATCTAAGTTTTGTGCCAGTGATGTGGGCAGGACTTCTTCCAGTGCAACACTGCCAAAAACCAGTCTGAGTATGACAGCCAGAAGAGAGATGTGTGTGAGTGAGCGACTGCAGGGCAAAGGGCACAGCATACAGGTCACAATAAGCTAACCACATGCTTTTATTTATGTTGTGTAAAATGAAACTGAACTATGGCATATCAAATAAGACAGTAATGACCTGCCCAAACTACTACATTGTAAAATGGCATTATTATGATGTAAAGAAGTTTACATTGCCTGATTCAGACATATACACCATAGGTTCAGGGTATGTACCCCCACCTACTGATGCTCTTCATTCATTATACTTTTTCAAGAAATCTGTATGTAGGAGGTGATGAATCATCCATTCATTATCTTAAGTTCTTTTTAAGTGTAGAGATTTGGTTGTTTGTGTTGCACACTCAAGTCTCCAGGTCTGTGATTGACACTGTGTATGTGTGCATAAACGAAAATAATAGCAGCATAAATAAGTCTCTTGAAATAAATTGTTGTCAACAAGGAGAAACATGCCACAGGAATTAGAACCTCTGAAAGTAGTCTGTTGCTACTGATTAAAACAAATGGAAAAAGAAGAAAAATTGAAATTATAGCAGATAAAAAGATTAATTAGCTCTGATTAGGGTTATTTCATCAGTGAGAGATAACTGATGAGACAGTAAGAATATTTGATTAAAAACATTTAAACTTTTTTTTTTTCGCTGCTTTTTAAGAACACCAAGCAAATGAATGAATACAAAATATGCATATTAATCAGTGCTTGTTCCCAAATTTCAATTAATCTTAGGATATTTTGCAGATGGAAACATTAGGATTCTGAATGCTGAATCACTGCATGGCATTGGAATATAATGGTAATGGTTTGATGTATTTAGTTGTTGTGTAACTGTAACTGTAAATATTTGTTTAGCTGCAAATCATGACAAAACACAGGGCATAGAAGGAGCTACTGGTGGAGCATGCAGGTTTAGAGTTTAATATACATGTACATTGCACTGTGTTAACATGTTGACTGGACATATCCTTGAGGGGCTCTGATTTTAAAACTGACAGCTAATTCGGTAAGAGCAATGTTCAGATATAATGAATGGACTAAACTGATTCCTAAATGGAAAACTGAGTTGTAATAGAGAATTATGCTGAAGGTTAACAGTATAATGACAAGGCTTCTGTGCGGAATCATGTTTGGAAAGCAGAGTGCAGTTAATCACTGTTTGTCTGACCTTGCTCAGCACCAAATCCAATACAAAGTCAGCAAAATGTTTAGGAAACTACAAAAATAAAGCAATTATGTCACTACCCCAAAGAGCTGGATGACAAAGAGAGAGAAAATTAAAATCGAGCTAATTTTGGTGATTAATGTCACCAACACATCAAACTAATGCTAATGACACTCTGGCGTCTGCTGGTGATTTGAACAATGAAACATATAAATAATGAGTTACTGCATTGCAAATTGCAAACATCTATATTGAATGTGTTTCTAAAACCATTATGAACATAAAGGTTTTCTGTCTATACAGTCAATTCAAAAGTCAATTAAAAATACTCCTCTGTGCACATATACTGTGGTCCAGATGGTGGGGTTGGGGTTGAACATGAGACTTTTTGTCAATACAATACAATCAATCTCAGTCTTAAGTAATAAAAGTTGTTGGTTTTCGGGGATAGCATCATCATGTTTATTTTTAAACTGTAAACATTTATATGAATGACTGTGCCAAATAGTAGTCACAGGAAATACAAGGCTCAAGACTAACACAAAGCTCTCAAAGGAACCGAATGATTTAGCTTTGAGTGATACTTACCACAATTGAATATTGATCCACATAGAAGCAACCCATTGCGCCTACTTTTAAATATGCAGTGAGGCACTGTGTGGGCCTCCAAAGCAAAAAAAATGAACCAACAGCTATACAGAGATCCACTCAGGAGAGTCTTCTCATAATTGGCCAAATTTCATTAGAATTCATTTCCTCTGCTCTAGGCGATAAATTATGCAAAGACAGAAGTGAGGAGCCTAATGGCAGCAATGTTTGCATAGCATACTAGTACAAATTTATATTTTATGTTGCACTTTGTACTGATGAGCACTTGGAAGCGGAAAATTGTCCTCAAAGGACACTCTCAAACTGTCATCAAATAAAACTTTAATAACTGTATAGTAATCAAGCTAAACTTTTGTCCACAGCACTGTAAGGGTCAGATCACACACAGACTTCAAAACAAGAGATCATCTTACCGTGTAGCCAACAGTAATTATCCCTGTCTGTAGCATTTATGTTACCTCCACCTTGCCCAGACATCCTTTATCAGACAAGGACAGCAAACAAACAAAGGGGATGAAAAGAAGATTTGCCCCTGTCCATTCATATACAGTACATCATATTCATACTCATACCTAGGGCCATCATTCTCTATATTACTATAATATTAAGCCTTTAGCACCAGTCAAACTTACTTTGCACTATTTATCCTGATATGCACATCTGAAATGGCATCACAGGTTCACAGGCATGCTTAGAAGGTTTGAGTTAAAAAAAAAAAGTAGGATTATGTGCAACAGAGATAAAAATGGAAAACACAAACCTGCCAGATGGCAAGGTCTCTTCCAAAGCACTGCTTATGTCACAAATTAAAAACAAACTGAACAGATATGAACCCTGGGTGGCTGTAGAATTAAGAAAACATCATGGATATAAAATGTTTGATAGTTTGACTCAGTATTTTACATCTCTTCTTTGATAACTGCATGTTATCATCAGAATCACAGCACAGCACACTTAATTTATATCCTTTCAAACAAGTGCAGTTCAATGCAGAGTAGTAGACAGGTTATTCTGAAGCAGAACTTGTCCATTATTCGGATGTGTAGATTATTTTTTTCAGCTCTTAGAGAACCTAAGCAGAAAAATAGCTGGATGATGTTCAATGTTCTCTAATTATCGCCATGTTCAGCAATTCAACCCGGGGCCAAAAGCTATTGGCTTAAAAACTTACTAATGGCTCGGTGCTACTGACCCATTACTCACTTGCCAATGAGCCACAGCAGATCAGACCAAATCAAGGCTTAGCAATCTATACAAGGTCCAATGTTCTCTGTTCTTATCCCACAACCAAGGTGAGAGAAAGAGAGAAAAAAAAAGTATCCCTCGCCCACAACGGACAGAAATGTAGAATAGGTAAAGCATAGAGTACAGCAACAAAATGTCAACATTTTTAATACTGTATGTGAATTACTATCATGGCAGCTTTACATCTTGTGATTTCAGTTTCTCCTAATTAAGGTACTGACCAGACATAGTTCACAAAATAAAAAGCCACAACACAAAAATACGCTGAGCCGTGACTGATTTCATTAACATCCTCACTGACTGTCAGTAACTCATAGCTCCCGCTGCCATAAAATAATCAAATCATGTGACGGCCTGTGCCTCTCGTCCACACTATGACACCAGCACCTGCACTCCATCCTCCCTAACACATACCATCACAGCACAGCCTGCGTCAGCACAATCTGCTCGCTGATGCTCACACTGTGAACCCACTCAGCCAGCATGTGAATGGGCCAGGTCCTTTCACAGGCTCAGAAAGGACCTGAGTTGCATAAATGAAACGATGATCCAGTCACATTTTTGTACGTCAAAAAACAAGAGGGTGTGTTTGGGTTTTTTTTGTTGTTTGTTCATTTGTGTTGAAAAATGAAAACAAAAAAACAGAAGCCTAAACTAGCTAAATGTCACAATACTGCATTGATGATAGATTAACGATAATAATGGGGCAACATGAGATAGTGACGTTTCCGTTGATCAGCAAGCTAATGGTTTTTGGACAAAGTTTAGAAACTTTTAGTCGCCAGCCGCACATAAACCCTCAAATTTACTGCTAAGGCTCTGTCCAAGAAAGTTATCGCAAAACCCTGTCAGCTAATCTCCGTTTAAAAACAACGATTTACGATAAGAAATAAAAAGGCAAAGCTCAATTACTCAAAGCTGAGGTACAAGGAGACATCGCTGCAAACCGGAAAAGTGACGTTGACCCTTATTTATCACTGCACACAGCTGTAACTCTTAATGTTCCTGCTAAGTAAAATAACAAAGGGAAACCTCCTTGGCCAGTCCCAGTGAAAATGCTGGGGAAAAGTCTGCTTTCACACATGATCTCCAGACAATAAACCAAAAATTGGGCCACAACAGGAACAAGTAAAACATTTTTATACTGACATTAAGAAACCAAATTTCATTTACAAACAAGAGATACACTTGAGCTGTTTTTCAATCTCCTGGTTGTAGTTTAGAAAAAGCTCGTTAAAACCATCTGAGCACATCTTTTCATGTGTAGTTTTTTTGATTGTGACTCAGTCATTACAGGCCACTAAAAGATTCATGTGCGAGTCTTCTTCGCAAACAGAGTACAGTGATTTGTAGCCAGGTGTAGACTAAACCAATCCGCAGCTTCTGAGGGTGCAAAAACTGAACTTACATCTTCAGTATATTCTGAACTTGTCTGAAAACATGTTAAACTTCATTTAATGCATCAAATGAATCGTTGCTTACTTGCAAAAAGGCAGTCTGCTCCCATAGCTGGGGACAAAATGATTGGTTTGTTGCTCCTTTGTTGTCACTGGCCTGTGCCAGATGAGCTAATGAATGTTATCCACAGTTTTTGCTCTGCGTCAAGAGACTATAATAAAACAGTGAAATATACATTAGTGTCTCTCACTCAGACTGTCTGGAAACCTGCCACACTAAGCTCCTCAAATTCCTCTGGACGTCAAAGATGGAGAGAGGATTCAGTGAGTTTAAGATGTAATAATATCCTAAATTAGCAGCCTGTTAATTACAATAACTTCAAAGGGGCATACTTGTGTTCACTGAGGAGTTTGTCTACTAAATATCTATGCCTGCTGTGTGAGGGGAGTACTTCATTAAAACATGCAATATAACAAAATATTCCATCTCATATACCTGGATTTAACACATACTGAAGACAGACTGTGAATCAGGTCTAAGCGAATGACAGCATAGCAAACAGAGTACAGTGATTTGTAGCCAGGTGTAGACTAAACCAATCCGCAGCTTCTGAGGGTGCAAAAACTGAACTTACATCTTCAGTATATTGTGAACTTGTCTGAAAACATGTTAAACTTCATTTAATGCATCAAATGAATCATTGCTTACTTGCAAAAAGGCAGTCTGCTCCCATAGCTGGGGACAAAATGATTGGTTTGTTGCTCCTTTGTTGTCACTGGCCTGTGCCAGATGAGCTAATGAATGTTATCCACAGTTTTTGCTCTGCGTCAAGAGACTATAATAAAACAGTGAAATATACATTAGTGTCTCTCACTCAGACTGTCTGGAAACCTGCCACACTAAGCTCCTCAAATTCCTCTGGACGTCAAAGATGGAGAGAGGATTCAGTGAGTTTAAGATGTAATAATATCCTAAATTAGCAGCCTGTTAATTACAATAACTTCAAAGGGGCATACTTGTGTTCACTGAGGAGTTTGTCTACTAAATATCTATGCCTGCTGTGTGAGGGGAGTACTTCATTAAAACATGCAATATAACAAAATATTCCATCTCATATACCTGGATTTAACACATACTGAAGACAGACCGTGAATCAGGTCTAAGCGAATGACAGCACTTGTGATGTCTGTTGAGTAGTCACATTGGCTGCTGAGGAGCAGCGAGGAGAAAATGTGAAATGTGCTGCAGTTCAAAGGCAATCGGAGACAGACGACCACAAATGGAGTTCGTTTAGATCCTGGTCTTCAAACAGAAAGGAGCACAAACTGAACAAAACCAAAGTCTTTTAGTGGACACAGAGAATATATTTCACATTTTCTCATGCCCACACAGCTGCTACAAATGAGCAAACCCGGGATACGATGTTCACACAGCATAAATGGAAGGAGACTTAAAATAAGAAATCTTTCGAACTACTGTAATTCCGTTCGTTGGCATGTACCTTGGAAATATTTTCAAGCATCTGCTTATTGATAAGTGTGAAAAGGCCACATAAATACCCAACTAGTAAAGATAACTGTCAGGAAAAGAGAACACATTAGACTTTGGCTCAACTCCCCAAGTAGGCTCGGCCTTGAGGCAGGGTAAGTCTGAATAAATAAGAACAGCTCGCAAGAAGACAGCAACCACACTTTGCCCATGTCTGTCTCATATTTGCACAAGGTTCCTGTGTAATCATTAACTTTTGCAACAGGCCTCTACAGTACTGAAACAGGGAGTAAAGGTCCCAAATTTACAGCTGTGCAATATTTAACTCTAATACACAGCATGTTGTCAGGAGGCTGTTGAATGAGCCCGCTTCCATCTGAGGGAAATAACACGGACACAAAAAGCCCTTCTTCACAAACAAAGCAAAGTAGTTACAAGCCATATGTAAGGGCTTTGAATTCATAGAACGTGTTTAAATAGCGTTGCTGGTTCTGAGGTTATAATGGGTGCGTGCCATGCAGTGGCTTGAGGGTGTTAACTCACTTGATAAAGCATCGTGCCCCCTCGAAAGTATATCCTTCTTCCCATCCAGTGGGTAGGTCTGTGGAGGAACAGGAGGTGAAGAAAACTAGTGAACACAAACCAGTGGAACAAACAGATCATGTGATTTTAAAAGTACGATTATGAAAATCAACCATTTTGGACCCACAACTAATTATTCTTTCAATTATTGATTCATTGTTGTCTGTTGGTTGGTTCATTGTTTTGCCTATAAAAGGGTTAGTAAATACTAGGAGAGCTAATTTTGGATTTTTTTTTTTTTGAGACCAAGACTATAAACTGCTATGCAGAGGTTACAAAGACTTCAGGATATAAGCAGATACACGCGTAGTTAATGTCTTCAGCACAATACAGTGAAGGAAGCTAACAGTTGTCTCGTGCAGTGTCTTTGTGCAGCTGTGAGGTAGACATAGCTGATGTTTGCTAGTTCCTCAGCCTATAGCTGATGTATATTTATTACTACCTGTCACGTTGTGTATCACCGGTTACTCTATTACATCAACATCATCTACACGATGTGGAGTATATTTTTAAACAAAATACTTGTGAATGATTCATTCACACACTGTTGGTTGTTGAGTCATTAGACAACGTCCAGTGTGTAACTTCAGTGTGTAGCGGCGCGTGAATGTGACAGCCTCAACAACAACAACAACAACAAATGACGGCGACACTGGAGACGCTCGGGACACCTCAGCAACTTGACGGCCGATCGGTGACACCTCACCTGGAGTTTTCCTGTGTCCGGTTATCGCCGCCTCGCCGCTCACTGGATGCAGCCAGGTTGTACTCTTTGCTTCCTCGCTGCTCAGAGGGGGAAACGGGCACGTTACTAAAGCGAAAAACGGACGGACCCGACTCGAGCCGGTCTCTTTCACGGCATATTTACCTGACAAAGAAGACACGTCCATCCCGAGTGACCCCATAACTCCAGGAAGACGGGAGACAAGAGATCCACTCCGGCTGTCGGTCCGCCGCCATGTCTGGCTGCACTGTACTGTGCGGGAGTCGCGCGGCTCGGCTCGCGCAGGCAGCTCGTACACGGAAACCTTGGCAACGGCGGATGTCTGGGAGGAGGGCAGAGCACAGGGCGGTGAGACACACACAGGTACCGCCAGATCGTCTGCCTGCGCGATGACAACAAACTAAAACTGATATTTTTCATCTGTGAAATAAAAGTTGCACTCAAACCTTTTTTTTTTTTAAATTTTGTTATTTGATTGTTTTATTGTGGTTGCACATTGTGTCACTGTCTGTTATTGTCTGATGGGTGTTGTCCAGAAGAAAGACAGTTCAGTAGTGTGAACAAAAGAGGGGGCAGGGCTGGGTTATCCTGCAGGAGGCCCCCGGGCAAAATGGATCCACATAAGCCTTCTTCACATCTGATAGTTTGACTTGAGTTACTAAAATATTAACCATGGCTGCTTTTTCTTCAAGTATCCACGGATCAACGGGCTACGATCAAAGATAATTTGATACAATACCAATTCAATTTAATACTAAATAATTCAATATCATCAAAGTTAATCTGACAGTAACCAAGTGACAGAATAGAACAAAACAAGCCGTCATTTTTTTTTTTTTTTGAAAAAGAAACCAGGCAATAATTGTCGCTTTTCTATGGTTGAGCAGCAGTGATCTGATGTTATGCTGCACAGAACCTGAGTCTGCAAACTCTGGTGTGCAGTGAAAGGAGGAACAAGGGAACGAGTCCCCTGCAGCTCTTCATGTCACAGCCACGAGATCTGTCAAAAAAGAAACAGTGAAAACAAACGCCTTGTTTAATAGACGGATTTCTGATGAACGATAGCAGCAAGTGCTAGGCTCACAGAAGCATTACATTTGTTGGGGCTAACAGAAGGCAGCTCTGTGAGTCACCAATTTAATGTTTTAATCGTGAAGCTGCAGCAGTAAGAGGTTTGGCTTGTAATAATCAGTTCATTAAGGAAGTTGAAGATTTAAATAAATATCTGTTAATAAAAAATACGTTAGCTTGGCCTTAATTCAATCCTGGGACTGAATGCAACCTAACACCAGGTCCAGACATGGCACCTACTGGCAGGTGTCTAAGATGCTGACTTGGTAATGCAGGCACATGCACACCAAGTCTACAAGCACACGGCCACACAGTGAACGCTACCTTTCAAGTCTTGGTCTCCACCTTCTGTCATTGCGCTGCGAAACTGCAGCATCAGCCTTTCACACCAAACAAAGACCAGTCACCCAACACCGCTGTGCCTGGCCTGTTTGTTGGCATTGTGTTGCATTGTGTTCTAGTCGCAGGGCACTGGTGGTGGTGGGAAGCTGACATATCTGCCAACTGTTAGCTCATTCACTTTGGAGAATACTTTGAAAAGGAAGGGGAAGCAGGGGGTGACGTCTCACCTGGTCAGATGTCAAACACTGAACCTTTAGTGTCGAGTTTAGCTGCAGCAGAGTAGTGCGGCCTTCCGGTGACGTGGCAGACAACAGAGTTGCTTGTTTCTCCCTGGGTTTTAAAGACATGAGAGAGAAATAAAATAGCATACTAACAATCAGCAAAGCCAAGCTTCATTTGCCCCTTTGATTAACCTTGTATTGATTTGAGATTGGGTGCACAGGCTCTGATGCATAATGCATGGCTAAACGCAATCCATATCCTAACCTTCAAATCAAATCTGATAGTAGAAGTTCAGGGTTCTTGGAGCAGTTTTTTAAAGAAAATACAAACAACACATTGCCCAAGCCCCAGGTATTCCATTACTTTAATCTCTTTCAGGATACATCAGTGTAAAAGAACCATTAGGTTGGAAAATATTGGATTAGAGCCTGATACTTGTTTGTGCTGTTATACCTGTGGGAACAGTGAAGACAACATTGAAGCACTATTTCTTATTAACTGTTGAAATGAGGCTAATCTGATATCTGGCCATCAAAGATTTGCATTACTAGCCATATGAGTACAAAATTTACAGTATTACAGTCTCATATAAAATATATTTCTGAAGGAAAAAAATTATTTGAATTAATTTTTTTAGGACCCTGAGTTACTTTGAGAGAGATGCCCTAGTATTCTAATACTCTATTTCCAAGGCCTGGCATTCTACCACAAATTCCAACATTGTGGGTCAGTTCCTGTAATTTTTCTTTGGAACAAACGTTTGTCAACTGCAGCCCAGTCACCAAAGTGATGCATGCATGCGTCACTGCACTGTAGCATATCATCAGCACTTAAGAAAACCAATGCATTAAGTTAAAGTGGGAGCTTAAATGAGAGTGACAGAGTATGTTTGCCTCTCTGCCAAAAGTACAGCCAGGAGGATACGCATGGGATGCTGTTTATCATGCCTACTCAACTGCGTCTAGTTGAATGGAAAAAAAATGAGAAAAAGCCAAGATCTGAAGCTTTTGCACCTTTGACCCCTTGAATTTTTGTTCCAGTTGTTTATTCATGTTGTCAAGAAACTGTTTCTCTGGGATCCACTCATGTCTTAAACTTAACTCAGGCACTGTTCACAAAGTTATAAAAACTGCAGCGACAGACTTTTTAACAAAGGAACTGAAAACCTTCTTGTACAGTTTCCCTTTTCATGCAAACACACAGCTACTTCCTTGGAAAAAAAAAAACAAGGTTTCACTGAATAACACACAGTCCATCCAGTCACCCAAAGACTGTTTAACTCACAAATCAGTTCAAGGAAACACAGAGTCTGCATACTGTATGTAAAACTGTAGAGAAGGTTTGGTATTAAGTAAAAAACATGTTGTCTGGTTTCTATTGTTCCTGGCATTTTCACATAATTGCTCCACCCACAGCAAGGTGAGGGGTTTCTGCTCAGTGACACAGGCCAGACTTGAGGCATCAGAATGTAATTAATGGTAGCACATTATCAAGCAGCTGTTGGAGTGCTTTGTTCTGCTGCCAGCTCAGCAGTAGCCTTGTGCCTGCCTGTGTTAGGTAAAGGGGTGGTGGGCCGGGGGGGTCTCTCCTCTTTAGATCGGAGCCTTTCAACATCTGTGTACACCTCTCATCTGCTGGCATCAAAAGGCTGCACAGATGGAGCCGTTGTAAACCCGAACAATGAGGTTTAAAAGTGGTGATTGTAATTGTGGCCATTTTATTATATTGACACCTAAATAAGGTTAAAGGTAAATGAGATATTATGCGATCAAATCAAAAAGAATATTCAGCCAATATGTAAAATGCAATGTAACTGGGAAAAAAATCAACTTAAGAGTATAATGACTTACTATGAAATTGCATGCTTTTCCTGATTCTCACATGAATCTCGATGATGTGGATATGATGTCATCTGTGTCTCTCACATTACAAAACACACTATCATTTGACTGACGTACACAACCCACAAACAGTACAGCTAATAGCGCCAGTCAAGTCAGCAGTGAGGCTAATGGGCAACACTGGAAAAATGGTTCAATACTTAATTTACTCTTAGCTGTAGAAGCCTGCAGTGAAAGTATAACAGATGATAGACATATGGGTCACTAAGCTTTGACTGTTTGGTTGGAAGAAGGAGTTGTAGCTCTCATAAATCACTTCTGTATCATTAAACATGCTTCCCTGAATCACTGTTACTCACAGCCTCTTGAAAACCCGTCCCACAAATGGTTCTCTGTTCACCACAGTCATGACCTCACTACATCCAAAGCAATTTTGGGTGCAGTCCAAATGTTTTTTTTTCCACCAGGTTTTATGAGATTTCCACTACTGATATGTGTCATTAAAACCGAATAAGTGCACGCTGTAATTTGTAATGAGAGGATGCGGTAAGTTGCCTAAGTCAGTGGTAAATGTAGTGATTGAGACAGGAAATGCACTGAATCTCTGCTGTGGCAAAAAAAAAAAAAGTCAAACAAAGTTATTTTTCCGAGGCCTCCTGGATCTTATTTTACAGCATAACATTAAAACAGGGCAGGACGTGTGTTGAGTGTGATAGTACCTCAATGCTTATATTCTGAAAAGGTTGGCTGTGTTGCCTTCTGTATAGCCACAGACTGAGGTCAGACAGTCTCAGACACTCTGTAATTCCAATAGCAGAATCAGGCAGGAATCATGCGTCTGCATGAAAGAGCCAGATCTCAATCTAACATAATCATCATAGGCTTACCTGTGTTTTCTTGTTAGCATGAACGTACCCACTCCAGCTCTCTGTGCATTATGCTGTATATCACTTTATTATTTGCTCTCAGTAAAAACCACAAATTACTACTTTAAATGCCCAGGACTTAAAATTACCCACACATAATGTAAATGGATTCTCAGCTGACTGCAGCCGGCATCAATATTCAAAAGATCCCTATGTGGTGCTTAGGTAATAGAGGAGATTATTAATTAAGATGAGGAACTACTTTACATTGATCGGGGTCTTAAAGTCCGCTTTGATATATTGTATGGACAACCTGACATGGCTGCGATTCTCTAATATACAATGCCCATTAAAGCTTGTTGCAGGTGCTGACACCACAAATCTTGATGTGCAGAACCTCTAGGTTTCATCTTAATGAGTGCATGTCTTAGCCTTCACCCTGCAGAGTGTTTATGCTTAAGTAGCAGATTATAGATGTGTTTGGAGAATTAATCCAGGACAAGTGCTGGTGTACTGCAGAGGAAAGGCATTTTACCTGGCTCTACCAATGGGGATAAAGCCACATTTCACTCCAGACATTTTAATGTCTGAGGTGATGTACTTTTTTAATTAGCAAGTGGATATTAAAGCAACCATAACTGCATACATGTAATATGGCCAGGCAGAATTGTAATCTTTTCTCACACGGAGGCGGGTGACATGTGCTGTGGCTTTGCAGTACTGTATTCTGGATGTCTCAGCATGCAGCACTCCCCTATTGACACACATATCCTGTGTCTGATGGGAAAGCAGAGCAGTGTGACAAACAGGTCATGAGCATCTTCTCAGGGCATCGAGGGTCATGTGAGCAACAGTGAGAAAGTCTTTAGTCCAGAAATAATTCTTCAATGCAGATGGCAAGAACTCTTCAAGGACAATGCTGATATTCCCAAATGATTCTGGAGCTTTGGACAGTAAAGTTAAACTATCATCAACTGCTGTTTGGCTTAAAAAGAGTTTATATATAAATATATATACAATTTTCATATTTAGCCTACTAGAAAATACGAAGAAAACATCACATTTTAAAAAAGGGTGCACACACTGCAATATGGTTGTAATGTGATCCTACGTAGCACAGAAGGGAAAAGAGCCTTGTGCACAAATTTACACTGTGTGCTGGGAAAACATATAAGAAACACAAAAATATTTTTATGTTGAATCATTAAAATTACTTTTCTGTGACCTTTAAAGTCGATGTAAACAAAATATTGTACATATCCTTTTAAGTTGAGATGTAACCTCCAAAGTCTAAATTAGATATTCCATAAAAGAAGGGAAACATATGACCTAGTCTTAGACATCACTGCAAATATTTATGTATGAACATCTGTTATGCTTGAGGCTATTTTGGGCCGTGAGTTTTTAATATTCAAGGTCACACACAAAAAAAACACTCTAAGATCTGCACAACCATTGTCACGATCAAACTAGTGTTACTGCTATATTAAAGCCCCCATTGGTAATACATTTTAGTTGAGTTGTGTACTGTTGCCTTTTGTGGTTCTTTATTTCATCAACATGGACACAGGAAGCTCTTGAGTGTTGTTGGGTTTTTTTTGTCAATTTGCCTGTGCGATTAATGATGTTCTTCCATGGAGTGTTTACATAGTTCAGTTCAAAAAGAAAATGACTGACGAAAACAGACTGTGTCTCAAACTAACGCACATCCAATAAGCTATCTACCAGAGTTCTGAGTGAACACCCTGCCTTATTTATTTCTTTATATAATGATGTCACACTCTGCAGTAACTTCCTAAAAGCACAGGCTGATCAAGCATGCTGCAAGAAACCAGCCTTATATATAGAACTCAGCATACTCTTTTGACATGTTCTACCACCAATGATCTATCTTTAAAGGCTTCATAAGGCTAGTACTTTACAGCATGCTAATAAACAACCCAGGCAAAACAGGTCAAAAGTAAAACTCTAGTATAAAATGGTTTGGATGGGAAATCTGAACACTATGTTTAAGTAAACACAAGAAAATGCAAGGGCACAGTCGAGTTCGTTCTATTGGGTCTCATGTTAGACCTCCCAGTTAGTTACAGGTTAGCACAAAATAATTAAATCCTTTCAGAGTGTCTTCCTTTTCAGACGCATATGCAACCTTTGGCTAATGTATTTATTTTACCCCTGTTCAAACATAGTGAGTTCAGTGTTTCCTTTACATCTAATAAAATTCAATTTGATTATATTTATTTGTCACTATTGAAAAGCTGACTGGGCTCTGCGTCGCTGTGGCGAGTCTCTTTTGGCTTCTTTTCACAAAATTTACTTGAAAAATACTTGAACATTTCACTTAATTGGGATTTTAAATACATGATTGCAAATATTTTACTTTTGGATTGTAAAATTGGATTTATTGGATTTTTTTTCATATCACTACTATTTTGGATCTGCTCATTGTCTTTGTAAATGGAGTCTTTGCCTGATGAATTTTGGGTTTGAATGAATACGTACTTAAAATATATAGTCGAGCCATGTGGCAAGATGATTGGTGTCAGCAAGAGTAAAAAGGCTGAAGCAATAAATAAACTCTGAATCGATGTGTGGGAAATCTGAGGTCATTTCCTCGCTCATCGAGGTCCAGTGAGCATAGTACATCAACACTCAGACATTTACTGCACACCACACAGAAGTGTAAAGAATGGTTCACACTCACTTACTGTAATACAACAGATCTTTCTAAAGAGTGGGGAAGAAACTGCATATTTGTATTTCACAATATTCCCTCATGTCATAACATTTTATTCCCCCTGCATGGCTTTCCATGAGAGTAAGCCTCAGCCTGTCTGTGTCAGAATGTCTAAATTTTTCTCTCTGTTGGAGAAGCAGTCGGACACAGCTGAGTCCTGTGGAGACTTTGTGCCTGGGCCACTAAACATGTCCCGTGTGGCGGGAACCATTGGGTAAGCAAGGCCATCTGCTTACGGTACAGGGACTCTAAAGCAAAGCAGGCAGGGAAAGGGACGAGTCTCTTGTGGCAGCTTCTCTCATCAATAAGTATTGATTTCTCACTAATCTCAAATATGGCCCGGATGATGAGATCGCACACATCCAACCTCATGCAGAAACATGAGCGAGAGGATGACAGCAGAATAAGCACTATGCTCTGCTGCTTCATGGTATGTACACATACCACAAGACAATGTACATAACTGTGGTTACTGGGAAAAAAGTAAAACATATAAATATGTTATAAATATGGATATACATATATATGCAAATATGGATATACACAGGAATGGATCCCACACCATGCAAACATTCTCAGAAAAAATGATCCTGTGAACTGGTGCTAATGGCCAATTTCATGACAAGTGCATTTAACAACATCTTGAACAATTAAATTCATGTTGCTACCTCTAAAGCGTAGTCACTGGCAGATTTCGCTGCATTACTTTGGGTTGTTTGAATATCCCTGTAAATGCGATGCCTGTTACATTCACCCTTTCACAAAAATATATCTTCACTCCTCTACTTTATTTTCTCTAATTGAGTGAGTTTTCCCTCCTGAAAAACAGAAAATCAAGTCTTGCGTTAGGGAAAATGACAGAAAGAAAAAAACCTGGCAACGACTCAGAGGATGATTGGACTAATTGTGCCATCCAATTATGGTAGTGTACACAAAATGATTCCCCTGATTCCTAATTAGTAGATCATGACTAATGTGAAATGCATTTAATGGATTCCTGATTTACTTAGTGAGCTGTGATGAATGAGTTCCTCCAGCCTCACTGTGACAGACTGTGTTGAGCAACACTCTAGCCAGGCTTCGCATAATGGTCTTGTTCAGAAACCAATTTTGCTTTGTCAGCAAGGAATTATAGAAGCAGAGACAAAACAAGAGGCACCTCTAAAGATACGTAAACTTAGACATGAGTTGAGTAATTCATGTCTTAAATCCAATGTTAATACCACTTTTAATTTAGATACAAGAAATAAAGGTGGGGATCACCTGACAGACTCTGTGGTCTTGTCAGAGTAGTAGGTGGAGAGCCCATTGTTGGGAGTGAGTCAGGTGGTGTCCCATGCAAAGGACACAGACTATCTTTCATTTTCATACATAGATTCCGGGAAAATAGTCTGAAAAATGTGAGACAACAAAATTCCCTGGATGACAGCCACATCCCTGCAAGCCTGAACATGCAAGTCTAGGATTTGGGGAGAACAGGTAACACAGCTTGGTGATAAGTGGAGGTACCCGCTGTAAACCTCTGCTTTACAGTTAACCATTAGGGGCTGTGCAGCATGTTGTATTCACCCCTTTTAGGCTACAGCGTCAGATCTTTGTGAGCCCTGGCAGGTTGTTGCACCAGTGTGTAGATGAGAAGGCTATTAATTTTTTATGATGTTTGTGTCATCCTACCCTGTTGAACGGGATATAACACGAGTTCTGTTTTTGCCAGGGATGAGCTATGCCCACAGGGCAGTTGACCACACACACACACACACACACACACACACACACACACACACATACACACACACACACACACACACACACACACACACACACACACTGTATCCGCTTTTCATCATTTCTCCATGTCTCATGCCAAAAGGACAGAAAAGTGAAGAAGTAGAAAGAGATGCGGTGTTATTTGAGATGTGCAGGAATAATACAATTACAATTCAACCATTGTAGCCACACACTTTAAGATTTGTCTTATTGTCGTTAAACTGGTTTTGTGTAATATTTGCCTGTGCAGGATAAGTTGGACCTGTCACGACACGTATGCTCTTGCATACTGCATGTGTGTATAATCCGTGTCACACATTCCAAAGTACAGATCTATATCTGTACCAGTGTCTCCATCCTGCGCTGAATCACGACTGAACATCTCTGCATGCTCTGCATTAACCCACTGATTTCCCTTGGCAGGGGTCTCTCCTTCTAACCTACTGCCTGCCGCTCTCAACACACCAGCACTGTCAGAGAATGATGACTCTGATGCCGAAACAACATGCATACTGCTGAATGGCGATTTTATCTAAACAGATGGCCAGCTGCTCAGGGCTATGGCAGTGTCTCCACAATGGTATAGCAGGAATACTAAGCAGCCACAAATGTTGATTCATATTCTATGAACAGCAGATTTCCTGGCCTCCTAATTGTTTTCTAAGATTTCTGTAATAAAGATAAACTTCATAGATATCAACTGTTTCATAGATATTTTATTTCTTTGTGATATTTCTTACCATAAAGTTCTACTCGAACCTTGAGGAAGAGTGCAGTAGACAGACCTAGAACATAAAGCAATTTATTCATAGTAACGAGCGCTTCATCATTATCTTCCTCAACCAGCTGGCAACAAACTCTGCCAGCATGCAATTTGTGTGTGTGTGTGTGTGTGTGTGTGTGTGTGTGTGTGTGCGTGTGTGTGTGTGTGTCTGTGGGTGTGTGGGTGTGTGGGTGTGTGGGTGTGTGTGGGGGGGTATATTAATTCAGTCCATTCAATTTAAACTTGACTGTGATACAGATGACAAACAGCCAGCCATGTTACCGTCCTGTTTTTCAACGTTTGTGTTGAAATGCAACTAGACCAAAGAAGCAAATAAATTTTTGACAAAACATAATCTTGACTCAATTACAAATTTACAGTAAAAATCAATGATGATAAAGGCATTGTTATGAATGCATATGCAAAACTTTTACATATTTTGGCTATATGCGCCAACAAGTGCATAATTAAGGGTTTTTAATACAATTCATTGCATTTGGTAAGATTTACAGAAAAGTCTAACATGATTGTCAATAAATGACATTTTTGAAATAAAGTCTTTCACTTGTCACCACCCACCATAACCACCTCAGTTTTCTCCTAAACAAACCAGGCAAAGGCAGTAACAAGTAAATGAAAAGGTCTGTACTTGTCAGTGTCAGTGTTTTGTTTTTTCACAGCCGTTCTCATTTTCCAGTTCTCTCCTAGCAATAGACATTAGACATTAGACATTACCACTGGCACTCCGCTCTCCAGCCTAAAACTCTAGAACGGACCCACGACGAGACTACACTGTCAAAAGAAAACAAGGTCTGTCCCCCACCCACCTATTCAAGTCACAGTCCGAGTCACATTTCAAAAAGTTGCACAAGTCTCAGCTGTTCTCATCTCAAGCGCCTGAACACCCACCATTTGAAACTTGACCTCTGGGTTTAGACAAAACCACCATCCCTGCAGATCATAATGAGAGACAAGGCAAAGTGATCGGCTTTTCCCACCATGAGCAGCACAGACTGCGCGGTAACATGCTGCTGCATCTGCACTCCGCATGTGCAGGGTTAATTTCCCATAAACAGCTGTGTGGAATAACACTCCCCTTTTTATTCCCCGTCAAGAATCACAGAAGCACAAAGTGACAGATGCATATAAAAGCAAACTCTGATCCCTAATGAGGGCAGCTAAGTGAACATGGAGGGAGAGGTGCAGTGATGCAGAGACAAAGGCCGTATACAGAGCTTCACGTTCACTGCCTGGAAATCATCGCATCAACCCTGCATGCTCAATGGTTATGACAGGCCCAAGGCCAAACACTACAGCCTGGTCGACGTGAATGACTCGGCTGGAATATGACTGGGCAATAACTATTGTTGAGCACCAGTGATCCACACCGATATCATCCAGATTTACACACACAAGCAGAGAGGAAGTTCTCAAACGTGCTACAACAACCATCACAGAAGCAGTGACAATTTGTCCTTAACATTGTGTGCACTCAGGAACCCTGACTTTTATTATCATCTTTCTCATTTGCAGTTTTAAATAAGTACTATTTTAGTAGTATTAAACAACAAACCTTAACATGACTTTCCAGGATCAGTGACTGCAGGAGCCATATTAGCCAAGTCCATAGGCTTCCTTTGAAGATGACAACGTTCCTGTAATGTGGCTTTGTTAATAATGCTTTAATGGGTGACACTTTGCTTTGGGGTCGTGGTGACCTCATACACTTCACAGCAACTGGGATGTACATATATGTATAGAACAGGAGTCAGAACCCCCCCGACCACACAGAAGACAGAAGGAAAAGGAGAAGAAAATCAGAAACCCGTCAGCCTACGGAGCAAGATAGTTTTTGACGCGATTTATCTGCATGATCTACCAGAGTGATTCACTTACAAGTGAAGGTTCTACACAATGGAACAACCCTCCTTCTCTTAATGCTCATCACTATTGAGGTTTTAGCAGCAAGTGTTGCACATATCTTCATGAACCAGGTCTCACCAGGAATACAGAATAGCCTCACTGAAATGATTTCCAGATACAACACCGCACAGCGCTTCAGAGACGGTGTTGATGCACTGCAGAATGAAATGTTGTGGCGTGTACAATTCTTCTGACTGGGGACGACTATGGAGATGATGGAAAAACGGTGCCTGTCTCGTGCTGTGTGAATGTCAGTCCAAAATGTGGAGTTGGAAGCCAGTAAGACCCATCCAAAGCACACCTGCAATGTCATGATGCTCTGGTGCCACGGTTGAAGGGACACGGCCAGTGGGTGATAGGAGCAGTTGCTTTTACTGCTTTATTGCAGACGGCTAGCATTGTTTAGTCCTGCTTCTTGGATGAACTTTGTCACTGTAGCCATTTGATGCTGTGGGTGAGAAATCCATTAGCTGCCAGGACAAGTTAGAGTACATGGAGCTATACACCAGTGGGGAGCCGCTGGTTTTTAGTTGTATGCATATGCCACCAGGAAAAGGTTACCATGAGGTCAGAAGGCTGCTTAAAGAGCAATACGGCAATGGGTTGGCAATAGTAAATGTATACATCAGAAAGGCCTTGGGATGGCCTCAGAGCAGAGCAGAAGATAGTAAAGCATTAAGTGAATATGCACTTTTCCTGATTGGATGCGATGGGCGGTCTAGAAACAATTAACGTATTGGATAACCCTACAAATATACTTACCATTGTTTCAAAGCTTAAAGTTAAAAGAGGAGTGGAGAAAGATCAAGAACAAAGTTTTCTCACATAGTCGACTTTGTTGACCAGCAAGCCAGGTAGCTTTGGGATCCTCATTTCAGAGGCATTCTTGGTGCCTCCCAAATTACCACGCCTCAAGTGGAGACTACCAAAGAGAGACACGTCTGGAAGACTGGACAAAGAGAGGGCCCACAGAACGCAATGCAATTGCACCTGGACCTCCACATCAAGGCCAAGGATAACATAGAAGAAGCAGCATGGTGGGTCAGGAGTTATGCAGACACACTGGGGCTGGAAAAAGCATTTGCATGCTTACATGTTCGTATGATAATATTTGGGTAATTGTTTACTTAGTATAAACAATTAGGGGCTGGAAATGCAGGAGCCATACTGGGTAAATTGATAGGTTTCCTTGGAAGATGACAATGTACCTGTAATGTGGCTAATAATTTTAATAACCTTTAATGGGTGATACCTTCCTTTGGGGTCGTGGCGACCTCATACACTTCACAGCCACCGCGATGTATATTTATATACGTAGAACAGAAGTTCGAACCCACCCGACCACACAGAAGACAGAAGACGGAAAGAAAAGGAGAAGGGAAAGGAGAAGCAGGAATCGGTCAGGGACTTGGCAGCCTACGGAGCAAGACAGTTTTTGATGTGGTTTATCTGCGAGATCTACCAGAGCGATTCACCGACACCGGACATCAGCAGATGCACAAAAGTGGGGCAAGATGTGGAAAAGAAAGTTGCCCTCCTCCAGGAGAGTGGAAATCCAGCAACTGTTCCAACGCTACGCATCGGGCCAAAGCACCTTGCCTGCCTCTGAACTGCTCAGCTTCCTCCTCCTGGAGCAGAAGGAGCAGACAGCAAATCTAGAGACGGCGAAAAACCTGATTGACAGATATGAGATTGAAGAGACAGGTGAGTGAAGGGAGAGTTGTGTGCGTGTGTGTGTGTGTGTGTGTGTGTGTGTGTGTGTGTGCCCTGCCAGATCACCAGCTGCTCATCAAAGAAAAAACAAATCAGTAAGGAGTTGCACTTTGTCATGTGATTTTGCTGATTTGGTTGTAATAGAAGTACAGTCTGAGCTCCGGTGGTGAATGAGTGTCAAAGTGATTGGCTGTGAGCCCAGAGGCAGGCAGATGATATGTCAGAAGGAAAATTGAAGAAATTGGAACATCAGTGGGATACCACAGTGTGCTGTGGGATGATATCATCATAAATGTGGAAAACAAAAAATGCATAGCCGATATACTACACTGTATTACTTATACTTATAGTCCTGGAGTAAGAAACGTTTTGAAAGGGGGATTTTGTCTCATCTGGCACCTGTACCCGTAACTGCACTGCATATTGCACTTATTTATTTATTTTGCTTTATTACTGCTTGGCAATAACCTGAACACCAGTGTATCCCTTCATATAACCCAGTGGTTCCCAAGGAACCCCGAGGGGGGGCGGGGGTTCATTTTGCACAACAAACCTTTAGGTTTTTGTTGTTGTTTTGTTTTCTTCTCAGGTAGTTGATGAGGCTTGTATTAATTATAATGTGCGATTATAAGTGCAGTGGAGTCTGAAAACAAAATATGTGTATGTATGTCAGGTTTGGGGGGGTGGGACCATTTATATAATCAATTGCAACACTAGAAACAGTCGAGTACATCCCATTTATTTTAATTAAGGAACTGATGCTGACTGTGACTGTGTGATGGAATACTCTGCTCCTTCCTCTCCCTATTCAGCCAAACAAAGCTTCTCCATGACATTCGGGGGATTCTTCAGGTACATGGAGTCCAGAGACTGCTGCTTGTTTGACCACAACCACAAATCAGTTTACCAGGACATGGATCAGCCCCTCACCAGCTACTTCATCTCCTCATCACACAACACCTACTTGACTGGAGATCAGATAGTGGGAAAAAGCCATCTGGACGCCTATGTTTGGTAAGAAAGTACAGAATGTTCATTTTCTTCACCATGATGCAGTTTCAGAAAACCACTCCCACTGCCAGAGAATGTTTTACCTCTGCAATCTGAATTGCTCAGACATAGATAAAATTCACAAATTAGCCAACTTCTGCAAAATCACACATATTTCATCAAGGCCAGATCTACAATGCCCCTCAACTCACTATGATCCACGTTTTCAAAGTCTCCTCCTCAAACCTGCATGTGTGTTTCTGAATAATCGCTTTTCCTCTCATTTCATTGACCGACTCATGTGCTGAGGCAGACAATGAATTTGCTGTGGTCCCTTTACGGGACAATGGAGGTGATTACAAAAGGGGCTGATGGCAGCAGAAGTGCTGTATTTATGGTCCCTGCGAAAGTGCTGAACGCCCTGGTCGGCTGGTAGAGTGGAACAAGCCAACCCAGTGGCCCGGAAGGTCCGGTTTACTTAGATAATGAAGGATTCATCATGAGAGGACAGCACTGTGGCAGGAGCAGGAGATGCTTTTCCCTAGTGACGCACAATATCTTGAGTTGTAAAGTGACATATGAAAAATGTCCAAGGACAGAAACTAAATTACGTGTAATCACTAAAACCTTCATGGTTATCAAAATGCATTTGCTTAAAATGTGGATCCTGTATCACTAAAATGTGTCTTACACACTGTTAAATAATGAACATACCAACAGACCACATCCACGCTGCTGCCCTACAAACAAACAAATGTGGTATTATTAGTTAATTGTGTCTTTGTGGTTTAGAGGTGCAGATGAAATTGCTTTTACATGGAAATGAGATCAGAGATGTTAAAGTCTGTGCAACAAAAGATGGAGGTGATTTGTTGAGATTAAGTATCGAATCAGGCGGCAAACAATTAGCCTGTCTGATTGGGAAAAAGAAGAAGTATTTAGATGTTAAGTGCCTGTAGTAAAGTGTGATATAATGCTGCCTCAGGGCTGCATGAAAAAATATATAATATATATAAAATATTAAATATAAAAATCAGTCCGTTCACGCCTCAACGCGTTGCTTTTAATTTCTCACACAGCACATTAAAGCTGCAGCCACGCTGCAGCTAAGTTTGTCTATGTATGTGTTCATGTGCTCGTGTGTGGCACAGTGCTCTGAGGAAAGGCTGCCGCTGTCTGGAGATTGACTGCTGGGATGGACCGGGGATGGAGCCTTTAGTCTACCACGGTTACACCCTGACCACGAAGATACTCTTTAAAGATGTCATCGAAACTGTGGAGCAACATGCGTTTGAGGTAACAACATGTAGTTTGTTACTATTACTATTTGATGATCAAAAGTACAGATCAGCAACTCTGATAGTCTGATAGTCGGGAGCAAATTCTCAGTTTGACACTAATTGTTGAAAATAGGGATTTTTATATCTATAGAGTGATCATTTCTTGACAGGTGTCTGCTTACCCAGTGATCCTGTCACTGGAAAACCACTGCTCCCAGGAGCAGCAGGAGGTCATGGCCCAGTACCTCATCTCTATCCTGGGGGAGAAGCTGTTGAGAGCTCCCCTGGATCACGTAACAGCTGGAAAACTCCCGAGCCCGAATGTAAGTCTCAGAACCAATTCCAGCTTGGGCTTCTGAATGGTTCATTTAGAGCCTAAATCTGTGTTTAATGCAAGAGCTTCTGGTGCGATGACAGTGTTTGTCTGTATGGAGCATCGTCAGCTGTCATAGTGCTGGTAAACAAGGAGAAAACGAGACCTTTTCATCCCCACCGAGGGCCTCATTAGTCTCTTTCTGCCGCTTCCTTTGCCTCCCTCCACCACTGGGATTCAGGGGTGAACGTCTATGAGCTTCTTTATTCTCTGAGATTCATAATCATCAACGTGATGCGGCCGCTCCTGAGAAGTGTCCCGTCGTGTTAAACTGAGGCACTTGAGCTGATTGTTCATTGAAATGACCCTGGCCTGAAAACATCTGCCTCCACCTGTGGCTTAAGGCTTAAGGCCTGTTAATTATGATGAAGAGGATGAAGGCTTTGTCCCTCTGGGTGGGTGAATATGAAATGTCTCACCAGAGTTTCTTTGCTGCCTCTGGCTGCTTCTACTTTGGAATTGAATTATGATGAAAAAATTATGCATTATTCTGAACATGCATAAAATATATATATATATTTCCCCCCAAGTATCACATATTTATCATTATGACTCAGGAGGGGGGAGCGTACATACGCCCCCTAGTGCTAATGGTTTGAATTTTCACTCTTTACTGTCAGCATCTCTGAGTCAGTATGCATGTGTCACATTCATACAGCTGAATCTGTTTAGCAAATTGTGTACAGCACAGGAAAGACAAAAACGCCACGTTAGAATAAACCACATCATCCGTATCATTCATGATTACGTTGTTGCTTTATATTTCTAAGAAGGTAATAAGATATTTTGTGAAATAGCAATAACAAATATAGTGAAACAACATAAGGGCAGGTTGTTCATGTTGGCGTATTTTGCATATCTTGATTAGCGGAGGCCTCGCTCTTTGATGCGAGTGTGTCTAACTCCAGTCTCTATGTTATGGCTTTATGAGGTTAGGATGTATGTGTGTTGTATTGATTTATGCGTATTGTAACACAGTTGTGTTTATTTGTGGGGATGCCAGGACCTGCAGTACAAGGTCCTCGTTAAGAATAAGAAGCTCAGGCCTCAGGTGTCAGAAGCTGCGTCAGGGACAGAGACAGAGGAGAGTGTAGATTATGGAGAGGAGGAGGAGGAGGAGGATGAGGAAGAGGAGGAGGATTTTCAGAGCACCTCAAAGGTCTGCACCTCCAGAAAGACAGGTCCAAAGAAGAAAGTAAGTCAGGGCAAGAGCAGGCTGAAACATGTACACACATTTTATGATGAAAACAGTAAGAACAAGATCAGGGCTTTTATTTAAGGTCTCATCATTAGTTCCTTCAATTTGTTGAACGTTGTCTCTGGTTTTCTTTCATATGGACTGACTAGAAGAAGGTGGTGGTGGCTAAGGCTTTATCTGACTTGGTCATATACACCAGTTCTGTCAAGTTCGTCAGCTTCAGTCACTCTAAGGGAAATCAGCGCTGCAGCGAGAACACATCTATGGCAGAGAAGAAAGCCCGCAAGCTCGCCAGAGCCTCAGGTAACATCCCCTGACAGAGCCTCAGGTAACATCCCCTGAACCGAGGGGGCGGGAGGGGGCGTGGCTTCATGTTGGAATAACAGTGAAGCAGAGTGTTAGCAGTTGTTACACAGCATCGTTTAGATGGGCCCAGCATATTTACATGATTTATACTCACATAACGCTCAAAGTCCTTGTTGAGCTTCTCTGGATGAGACTCGCTATTATACCTGAGGCCATAAAGCTCCTAACAACACAGGTACATTTCATATGACATATATGACATATATATCATATATTAGGGAATCAAATGAACCTTATAGTCCCTCTGTTGGGGAAGTAAAGAGGTTTGGATGAACTGATAATCAGTTAAACTGTCATCAGTCTACCGGAGAGAGGGGGAGAGAGAGAGAGTGGGATGTTTGAAGAGGTGATCTCACCTATGAATGTTATGTGATGACTCTCTCAGGTGCAGACTTCATTCAGCATACCCAGAAGTTCCTGAGCAGGACTTACCCAGCGGGATCAAGGACGTCCTCATCCAACTACAACCCTCAGGAGTTCTGGAATGTCGGCTGTCAGCTCGGTCAGTCGAGTTCAATATATGTCTGGGAATAATCGGGCAAAGATCGCGTTAGATACTCTGCACACAAATAATCGTCTCAATATAACATTTCATACACTTGGTAACAAGTAACTGATTTTCACGTGTTGTTGAACATTTATGTTTCCAAACACATGTGTTTTACATCTTACATACAGTTATGGAGTCACAGAAATGCTCATAACAACATTCTATTCGTTTCATTCGGCTTTGGTCAAAATTAAAACGCTGAAAACATCAGTCCCAAAAGGAAATGAAAAGGGTTTGTGTTTTTTTGTTTTTGTTTGTTTATCTCATTAGTTTCAATAGGAGTCAAAAGTTGTCAGCACAGAAAACAAGAACCACCACAGTTCATTACAAGGTTGTGAAAAGGAGTGAAACGCAGTCTGGAAACAGAACACTGTCAAACTGTAATGGGAACAACTCGTTCCAGCCCACAGCCTGACCACCTTATCTGTGTCCCCTTTATCTGCACCGCACTAAACATTTAACTATGTCCACATCTGGGTGACATCTTAATGTTTTGGTTGTGCAGTTATTATTTTGATATTAACCAATGTGAGCACATAGCTGTGCAACACAGTCATCCCCTTAGGAAATGTAGGATTCAATCAGGAGCCTAGAGTCACCGCTCTGATCCATCTTACCCAATGTTCTTGTCACTCTGTCCGTCTTTATACATCGTCCTCATCCATCACCGCCGTCGCTCAGTCACTCAGCCACTGACACTGATATACAGCCCTGCAGATCGATAAGCTGGCTGTCTGCTGACTGTGGTGACAGCGCTGCACAAAGCAGCAGCCAGGATGGATCAGTTACAGTAAGACAAGTGGAGCAGTCATTGGGCTCCTGTGAAACACATGAAAGGTACAGACAGGGAGAGGGATAAAAATAAATATTTGTGCTGCATTATTCATATGTTGTCGCAGGCTAACCATAATTATACCTATGAACACAGTACAACTATGCAGCGTACACGCCAACACAGTGAGACCGTAAAATCCCACAACACACGCGCTCAGTGCAGTTAGTGACTCAAATGGCTCCCTGATGCAACATATGACATTGTTGTGTAAACATTTCAAGTCCTTGTATAATTTTGCTTCCTCCTGCAGGAGAGAACAAAAAGCAATAGAAAATGAAATTATGCAGAGAAACAATCTCATATGATATATATATATATATATATATATATATATATATATATATATGGTATTTCTTATGTCTTGTTCTTGTTGTTACAGCTTCTGTCCCATGTTGTTTTGCAGTGGCTCTCAATTTCCAGTCTCCCGGCTTGTCCATGGACCTTAATAGCGGCCGTTTCCAGGACAACGGCGGCTGTGGGTACATCCTGAAGCCAGCATTGCTCATGTCCAGTCAGAGCTGGGTTACCCACTCCCATTCGACGCCCAACGTACAGCTGCTGCTCAGGGTACAGCTATGAAGAACTGCACACTGAATAACCCACTCAGGGTGGATCTCTGGATTCCTGTAATGTTAGAAGGCTCAGTGTGAATGTGTGGTTTATCTGTGTACACTGTTATATACTGTGTGCGAGTGTCGGTGCATCACAATCTGGGGTATTGTGCAGTGAAGCTCGTTTTACTCTTTGCCTCCAGATGAGTACTTTCCTGCCAGATGCCGGGAACCAGCAGTGATGTAAAGCTCCCTGAGAGTCTTTGCATTTAATTAGATGATCTCCTCCAGAAAGTTAACGGAGAAGAGAGAGATGCGTGATTTAATGCAATTAGAGCCAGGTTTTAGAAATTTCCCTTTTTCACCATTTGAAGCGACTTACTGCAGCAGATGTAAAGCACAGTGTGATGGAGATATGACACAGGTGACTGAAGCCATAGAGAATACAGTCACAGATGACATCAGATTACATCTTTATAGTGGGCACATAAGGACGATGACCTCACATGCAGGTCTTGACGTGCATATAATACTGCTGGTATTCAGACATACAGTACCTGAGACAACATTTCAACCTACCTGGGATCACATGGGACTCATAGACACTCATTACTGTAGAGGAGGGAAATGGGGCAACACTTTACTCTCCCAGAATAAGACTGATGAACAGTTATGAATCCTAGTGAAAATAAGCAGCGCTCTAAACGTCTATCTATGCAAGCTCCTTCGTTTCTCCTGCACTTCTTATCCCTATCGTCTACATTTTATCCTGCTACGCCCCATGTGTGACTCCCCGTTTTGCATCTGTGTGTTACCCACAGGTCATTAGTGGGTCCACGCTTCCTGTCCCCAGGAGTGCCAAGTCTATAGACCCCTTTGTCCGAGTGGAGATTCACGGGATTGAATCGGACTCCTGCAGGAAAAGCACACATAGTGTCAGAAACAACGGTAAGCACTGCAATGTAAACAACACTATACGCACACATCTTCTCAGGGTCTCTCGAAATACAGTTTGACTGGTTCTCTCTTCTGAGACTTTCGGTTCTTCAAAAATGGTGCTGCCGTGGCAACGGAGCGGTTTCATCCTAACCAACGTTAATGGAAATGACATCTGAGAGAACGTGGCGTACCATCAGTGCAATGTAGCACAACGTCAACCTTAACGTGAGACCATAGCAACCAGGCGAACCACGTTGCAGGGACTTTTCTACGACCGCTGTGTTGTGTTATTTCTGTTCGGTTTCCTTTGTTCGTCCCTTTAAGGTTTTTCACTTTTATAAGCTGCAGTTCGGCATCAGAAGAGAAATGTGCTGATGAAACTCCTCAAACTGCAGACATACATTTCCTTTGAAGAGAATTCTGTCGCACACTATCACTAAGCACTGAGCAGACAGTCACTGCAAACTCGCGAGCCTCAGTCAGAGCCTCTTAAACACAAAGATTTACAAGCATCATACTTATATCAAAATTCCTGAATAGTCGGATTATGATTTTTTACATAATAATACGCATGAAAATGATGGTTTAGGTCTTAGATTTACTGCTTGTACCTATCATTCGACACAGGCACGTGCAGCTGTCGAGGCTTCAGACAGACCTCTCAGATATGCAGATGATGTTCTGTCTTCAACACGAATTCTGTCTCCTTTCATGAAAAAGATGGCATTTCCTAAAATAAACTTTCCTAAAACACACATAACATGAGTGAACAGAACACTGCTGCTGCTGCTGCTGAGATGAGAGAGAGAGAGAGAGAGAGAGAGAATAAAGTCCTGGTGCAGAGCACTGATGCATGGTTATAAATCATATAACATTTTCACGCTACAAAACGGATGAGGTAACTGGCAAATACAAATGGATGGAAAAGCAAATTGCTCTGAAGCAGAAGTGTGTTGTAAATTGCAACGGCGATGACTCATTAGTTTCCTAAAACTAAGTTTGCTAAAATAAAAAGCATCTCAGTGAATGAGGTTTTCACAGGAGAATTAAAGTCTCCTGGCAATGGTATCGTGTTTTTACCCTGGTGATGGTTCTGTGTGTCACACATAGTATCTACTGTAGGTACAGTCTGTCCTCTGCAGAGAGTGAAGGTCCCTCGGCTTCAGAGCTCTGTGACTAAAGAGGAGCTCAGGCTGTGATGGGTTTGTGCCTCATCAGCAACATATTGTGTATAATTGTCTTAATAATAATATATAATATGTGACGTTATGGAATGTTTCAAACGTTCACGAGAAGATGAAGCCTGAGAAACTCTTGACACTATAATTGATAATAACGAGTCATGTTTCTGGCTTCAGTGATTGATTACATTCACCAGTCAGTTCTAAACTGCGTCTGACGCTGAGACGTTAGCATTCATTAAGACAGAATTGCTGCGTTGAGAGCGACGAGGCTGAGCCACATGAATGAAGCATAGCTGTAAACAGACCAGATGCTAAAATGACACAAGTTGACCCCTATTCATACAAGCACTCATGTGATCTACTGCTAACCATAGACACCCATAATAGACAGTAAACCCATCAATTCAGACCGAGTGTAATAAATGGAGTCATTGTGATTACCATTACAGCTCTGACTCCTCACTGGGACGTTGACATGAACTTCAAGATCAGGGTTCCTGAGCTCTGCCTCATCCGCTTCTGCGTGCGGGATCACAACGGCCTTCTCAGCAGCGAGTTTGTGGGCCAGTACACGCTGCCCTTCAGCAGCCTGAAGAAAGGTGAGTCACAGCAGCAGAGAGTGAACGGGTGGGTGGGTGTGAGGGGGCTAAATGACATCGGGTGACAATGAGTGAGCGTTATTGTATTTCCCTTCATTGACTGTGTCAGCATTACTGAAGGTCGGTCTTTCCTCTTGTGTAAACACCCTGTGTGTCCATATGATGTTCAAGTATTTAGCATTATTGCACACATTCCTTTACACGCCCCCTTCCTTCTCCACCTCCAGGATACCGCTGGGTGCCTCTCCTGTCACGAGACGGCTGCAGTCTGGATCCAGCCTCCCTATTTGTCTTTGTCTGGTATTCCTAAAAACAGCTCTCCGCATCAGACCCTTTCTCTCGCTTGTCGCACACGCATACCCGCCAGCTGATAGAGACACGCCGCCGAGGCAGCAACGAAAGCAAAGATGTAGAAATAAATCAGAAGCACCAGTTCCTCAGATATAAATACCAGTTTTATTGTCGTGTGTTTTTCTCCTGCCAGCATTACTGTATGTGCTGCGGAGGAAATAACTGTCGTCACTCACTCGCGAACAGGAGACATACGAGGAATAACACATGCAATTCTAATAAAAGAACTGATAGTCGATGTGAGTGCAGTCCCTGTTGTGGAGTTGATCGCAGTCTTATGCAGCCATAAGACAGAATACAGGTAGATGAGGAAGGATACATCCATATTCATATTCCATGAACAGAGACGAGCAGCCAGCATTTGCTTTCAGCAGGGATTTATATAAATAGCACCCACAGATA
>JAFBJQ010039971.1:45664-63945 GCA_016785345.1 Trinectes maculatus
CACCACCCTCACCCTCCCCTCTTCCACCTCCACTGGTCAAGGACGGCCGCCTGACACAGTGTAAAGGGACAACACCACATTCAGTCTGGGCAGGTTACAGGCCCCTACCAGCACTGCATCACTTCCTTCTTAATCTGCCACAATGCCACTCCTGACAACTCACATTTATAATCGCTGCTTTGGCTCATGGGGGAAGAAAAATAACTAAACGGTAAAAACAAGTGAAAGTGCAACTGTGATATAAAGTAATAGTTTCTTTCCTTCATCCATTACATCGAAACAAATCAGGCATATTCTAGCAAAACATCCTTCATTTCATTATTTAAAAATAAACGGAGTCAGTGTGAAGCTTCAGTAAAAAAAAAAAAAAAAATCGTATTCCCTGAGCCGTGTGACTCAGGGAATCTGTAACATTATCTACACAGCACATCCACTGCCAGTGAATTCAGCCCTGGAGTGAGGTCATGTTGCATCAGATAAATAGGTAAAAATCAAAGTGCATGGTTCATCCTCTCAGGTGAAATTCCCTCATTTTACCTGAAATCTCTGAATGGAATTCACTCTCTCGGTGTGGCGACACCCCCTACTGGCAGCAGGCGCGCAGTGCTCTGAGGTCAGATGGCACAGTTCCCAAGAGGAAACCATGTCTCCTTGTGAAGCAACTCGTGCTCCAGCTTAATGTTAGTCGCAGCCACAAAAGTCTTCTTGCTCTTCACCGTAACTTCCAGCACCATCCCATACAGCACGGGAACAAAACTGTACTCCAGCTGTGACAAGAGAGAAGGTATTTTACCTCTGCGTTCACAACATGCAGCATCCAGGTTTTATACACACACACACACACACACACACACACACACACTATTACTTCTTTGCTGTTTGGCTTTTATCTAACATTTATGCCAAACTGTGGAATGGGATCCTTTTTTTTCCAGATTTCAGATAAAACTAGAAAAAACATGAAAAAAGGGTAAAAACGCTGTCAAGCATGTGGGAAGCCACCAGAGTCAGAGTCTGCTGAGTTTCTTTAACTCAAACATCAGACCAGGCTCACACAGTGAGGAGAGCTGAATGTTACTTTAAGTCAAAGTGAGTTTGTGTAACTGTGAGTGACAACGCGTCAACTCAACAGGATCCAAAAGGTAAAGGACATTGTATCACCTGATAATACCTGGTAAACAGTAGCCTAGCTACGCATCACACAATGACCCATAACTGATGTATATGTCCTACTAATTTAATTCTAATAGTAAAGTAATGGTACATTACTATGTACCATTACTTAAGGGTAGCAGAGAGGGGGATGTACCAGCTCATTGAAGGTGGGGTTGTCGTTATTGCGGACCACCTTTGTCTTCTTCTTAGAGCGCTGCTGGGGGTCCGGTCTCAGGCGAGTGACCACGTAGGCATCAGGGTTCGAACCATTTGCCTGCTTCTGTTGGGGAGAGAGAGAAAGCCAAAAGCTGCTACTGAATCACTGAATACATGCCATCACTGCACCATCAAGTATTTCTGAGAGAACAGACATATATACTACACACACACACACACACACACATTGTTTAATACTCATATCATGCAATGAAACTCACAATGTTCTTCAGGTGTTTTACCAAGACTGAGAGTTTACAGTTTGCATATGAAAAGTACAGCTGGATCTGAGGAGAAGCTCCTGCAACAGATCAGTGCATCAGTGTCAGTAAATCGCTGGACAACATGTCTTACATATTTATTTATATAAGCTCATCACAGTTCCATTATACAGTCACTATTTTAATGTAATGTAAAGAGAATTACCCGTCGCCGTCTTTTGTTGGGGGCCGTCCAGGAACAAACTGCACACAAATTCATTCTGCGGGCGACCAAGTGAGTGAGGTTACATAGAGGCCAGGTTTGAGAAAAGAAAAGATGATGGTCATCATTAGAAGAGAAACTCACTCCTTTGCATGGTCCCTCAAAAAGCTGCCGCAGGTATTTATTCAGCATGGACATCTTCCTGTCTGCGGTGAACGATATCTTATACCGGGTGGGAAACCTTAGAGGGAGGAGGAGCGATCACATTGTTATTACTGTGAAGCTAAATAAAGCTGGGATATTCAAGATTCAAGATTCAAGAGTTTTATTTGTCACATACACAATCATACACAGTACAATGTGCAGTGAAATGTTCTTTTTACCTGCTACCACAAATAACATTTTTTTTCCTTTTTTTTCAAGATAATAAAAAGAAATAGTGCAGTAATAACAACAGTAAGAACAATATATATAAAATATAAAATATATGAAATATGAGTTTTATATGTGAGATGGGTTTTTCTCCTTCACTCACTGAGGCAGCGTGGATTCAATGAAGTATTTCTGTAGCTGCTTATGGATCAGCTCAAACTGCCCGAATGTCTTCTTACTGGTCAGAAAGCCGTCGTCGATGGTTACTCTCAGGTCAAAGAGCTACAAACAAGCAACAAACAAACAAAAATGATTCCAGTCACACACACATTTTACAAAGGTCATCATACTTCTGTCAGTTCCAGGTGTTTTATCAGTTCCAATAGGACCTAACACAAACCGTGTAGGCCTTCAGGCTTAAACTGTCAATCACATTGCACTGGAAAAAGCAGTAAAGAGCCGCCTCACCAGGTCTTTTCCCTGGCCGGTGTAGCCCAGGACGACAGCTTCTTGGATGTTGGTGCTGGGAGTGGGGATGCCGTCCCTGGTTAGTGGTTCTTGTTTCTTCCCTTGAGCCATGCTGTGTGTCAGGAAGTTAAATTTGACTGCAACACAGCCCATGCTCTCCTTGATCTTCCTGCAACAGGAGCGACACAGTCACTTCACAATAAGCAGTTGTTTTGAGAGACATTTTTTGGCGTTGCATTGTCGTGCGTGGCATTACTTTGTGAAGTAGGACGTGGCCTTCAGGTCAGTGTGGTGAGGTCTGAGGTTGTTCTGGACGTACTGCAGATCATTAGTGTCTTTCAGTTCTGGCATACCTGCATTTAGCATCTGAAGAACACATGTACGCCATTATAAACATATATTATCTGTTCTCCAGTGAAGCCATGACGTTATTTCTGTGTTGTTACTTAGTGAAGGTCTAACCAGCTCCAACAAGCTGAGGATGAGCGCCGAGCGCCGCCTGACTATGTTGTAGGCTTCACAGCAGAGCTCCACAAAGCGATGTAAACGCTGAGGCTTCTGCCCGCCGCCTGTGATGAAGTGCTGCATCTCAGATGTAAAGATGAATGGTGATCGGTCCCTGTCAAGGCAAAAGAGAAATCTTCTTTAATTTAAATTCACGTCATTACCTGACTCCTTTTGCATCCCTGCTACCCACACACAAACCGGCCGTCTCCACAACTTGCCTTTTGAAGCTTCCGAACTTCTGTGCATTTCCCATGATCTTGCCAAAGTCGATGTGGAACATGTGCCCGCTGTGTTTCAGCATGATGTTGTCATTGTGGCGATCGCAGATCCCCAGGATGAACGTGGCCACACACCATCCTGCACACGAGTGGATGAAGTTCATGACAGCCTGCTCGTACACAACAGAATTAGATTCAGAAATGCAACAAAAACAATTCACAGCAAATGAATTTCCAGGTGCATGCACAAACATAAGCTTTGTAAGGCTCTTAACCTTTTCATAGTCCTCTTTTGTTTTGTTCCACATGTGGAACCATTTCTCCAGCGTGTCCTCACGCAGGGTCCCACCCAAACCCCACCTCTGCTGAATCTTTGCCAGGGTCACTGCCTCTGGGACCACCTCCACCAGACCTGATAAACACACAGGACATGTGCATGAAAATTAAGTCATGGCCACACATACAAAAAAACAGGTCAATGCACAAACAAAAAAACAAAAACAAAACACAAGCACAGAAATCAAACGCACCCTGATCTCTGCCTGTAGAGAGACACCTGTAGGTGATCATCTGCATGTCCAGCCCCTCCTGCAGCCACAACCTGTCCATCACACGGACTATCTGAAGCACCAGCATGTCCTGACACAGGTTGTCTCCTGTCTGAACAACACATTCAACTGAGTAATGGAATCTTGCTCTATGACCCAGCAACAGTGTGACAGGTGTGACAGTTTGTATGTGAAATCTGATGAGACACCGATACAGCACCAAATTATGACAAACATATTCTCCAAACTTATCCTGAAGTCAGTTCTGGCTTTGGAAGAAATCGACCAACCTTGCAGATGACACTGACATTCTTTGCCAGAGGGTCGGTGCAGATGAACGTGATCCCCAGAGGAGCAGCATTGGAGTTGTAGAATTTACAGGCCTGTAGGGGACAGATTGATAAAATACATTGCAGTGTGAAATATACATGATGATACAAATACATGATGCTCTCGCCCCCTGTTTCTGGGATGATTTGGATATGAAGCTGAAAATGTCAAAATGAGTGTTTTTATAAGCCAGATGATGTCTAAGACCTGTTGTTTTTATATGATTCCACTGATCGTTTCTTGCCACTGTCCAGGTGTAGTGTGTCATGTAATGTTCTTACCTCCAAGTCCACTCCCTTTACACGGACTGCAGGATCCAGAGGGAGGCAACAGCTGATCCCATCCGTGAAGAATCTGTCAATTTTCCCCTTTTCTTTGTTCAGAACATTCTGCATAAAACACACACACACACACACACACACACACACACACACATACAATAAACAAATAGAAATAAGTGCCAGTACTAAGCCACAGTTAGTCCACCGTTAGAGACACTGACATACAGACCTTGCGTCGAGCCTTGTCAACAGTGCGAACCTTGTCAGCCACCTGCACGAGCAGAGACACCAGATGCGTCTCATGCTCCAGTTCCTGCCTCAGCGTCTGACCACAGCAGTGTCGCACAGCAGCCTGAACCTTACCGTACCAGCCCTGATAGTAGGGGTCATTGTGGGCATCTTCCAACAGCCTGCCAGCAGAGAACACACATTATGGAATGTGACTGTGAATACGGCAGTGATAGACGCAGCAACATGAGCTTGAGGACCAAGGTTTATTTTCATACAAATTGTCATTTTTATCGTTAATATAGAGTTTAAGCCATTTACCAGAAGAGTTGCTGTGCGATCCGAATGTTCTTCAGCGACCTCTCCAACAGCAGCATCACCAGAGGCCCGTCCAACGCCCACTCACTCTTCAGAGCCTGCAGGACAGGGTGACTCATCATTAATGTCAATCACAGCATGTGTGCAGCCTATACCATAAATACTGGTTTAGTCCAGGGTTAAAATAGCAACCCTATATCCAGTATATCCAGTGGCACGCACGCACACACACACACACACACACACACACACACACACACACACACACCTCACAAAAAGTTAGGGGATATTTGGCTTTTGGGTGAAATTTATGGAAAATGTAAAAAGTTCATGCTACAGTGATATTATATCATGAAATCAGGGGATTTTAGTACAAGCATGCAATGGTAATGTTATATCAAGCACTTTCTTGAAACGGGAAAAAATAGAACAATCATTCCGAAATCCAAATATACCTAACTTTTTGTGAGTAGTATATATACCTAACACTGAAAATGAGCTGATATTCTGTATCAACATTATTATTAGTAATAAATTAGGATTTGAATGCTTCTAAATAAAATTTTATGTAAAACTAATGTCACACAACGCACACACACACACACACACACACACACGCGCACACACACACACACACACACACACCTCACAAAAAGTTAGGGATATTCGGCTTTTGGGTGAAATTTATGGAAAATGTAAAAAGTTCATGCTACAGTGATATTATATCATGAAATCAGGGGATTTTAGTACAAGCATGCAATGGTAATGTTATCCGAAATCCAAATATCCCTAACTTTTTGTGATGTGTACATATATATATATATATATATATATATATATATATATATCTGATACACACGCACACACACACACACATATATATAGTAATTTTATTTTAATAATATTAAAATAACATTTGAATGGCCACTCAAAAGGGCACCTGAAAGGGTCAAGGAGGCAGAGGCTCAGGTCCCTTAAAGAACCCCCCTCTGCACGTGTATGCTCATATCACAGACAAACCGGCAGGAGTGTGAGTGGTTAAGCGTGCACAGGTATTTTGTCACTTGGTGTGTATGACAGTTAAAGGTGTTTACCTGGACCAGCTGTGGCAGAAACACCTCCAGGTCTCCATCTGATATCTGTTCAAAGTACTGAACAGCAGCTCTGCGAACAGTCTGATCAGGAAAACTGAAAAAAGAAAAAGACATGAATTCACCAGTTCATCACTGCCAGACGCCTGAACCATGTCTGTGACTGCCCATGTTTCTGCATGTGAACCTACCTGCTGGTGAGCAGGAAGAGCGCCTCCTCTGGGAGGAGAATGGGCCAGTTGTCTAAGACGGTATAGATTTCAGTCAGGTATTCGGGCTGCCATCGGCGAGCTCCGCCCAGCAGCAGGTGGAGGAAAGTGCTTCCCTTGTCGCCACAGTGACGCTTCTCCCAGAGGAAATTCTTCTCATTATCTGTTAGACTGAGAGAAAAGGGATTGCCATTAAAGATTAAGAAAAAAACAAACCAACAAATGCTGACACCTTTACATGCACAGACATGCAACATACACAGCTGTGCCATTCTCTGAGTCTACTCACAAACAGAGGCAGTGCTTCTTAGAGACGTCCAGCATTTTCCTCTGCAGTTCGTCACATGGCTGAGAGAACATGACGGAACCACGCAGTGCGATGGGCCTCTGATACGACCACTTACACTGGTTCTGAAACTCAAGCTGGAGGAAGGAAACAAAAGGAGGAGGGTGGGTGATGAAGGTAATGTGGTGTCATTTACGTTTTGTTCAACAGGGGGCGGAGATGTTCAGTGTTACTGACCTGCAGGATGACCCCGGTGGGTTGTGTGTGTCTGTCATACAGGGCCGGTGAGGGAGGCACAGGGATCCCAGCCAGTGTGGACATACTGAGCAGGACAGTCCCTGATACCAACATCCTGCACACGCACACACACACAAATGTCACAATAGTTCAGTTATTGGTTATTGTATGATTGCACATAGATTTAAAGCATATGCAATCTTAAAAATCATCATCTGAAGACGGACAAGATTTACATGATTAACACTAAAAGGCAGAACAGTGGGACAGTTACACTGGAAGTTTGTAGATAACTTTGTGTGGCTCCAGTTAAAAAATCCCCCATGGTGGCTTTAAAGCTGAAAGACTATATCGACTATTTGAAGTTGAAGTTGTCCCTAGGTGTCTGACTGTTGACTGTGGCAACACAAGAGTTGCCCCGGTCACAAAAAGTTATTACACCAAACATGTAATTGTAAGATCCGTTTTTCCATGTTCTCTTAAAGTCGAATTTCAACAACAACATTTGCAATAACATCTTTCAAAGTTGTCTATTAACTGCTGCTTTAACGCTGCTATGAATTTGCTCATGTGACAGAAACACAATATTTCATTCTAATTTGTTTACTCCTCCTCCTGAATATATTACTCTCTATGAACCTGACAAAAATGTAAACAAAAGACAGCATAGTGTGATGTCACATACCTGTTACTGTACAGAGGTAGCACAGCCCAGGCTAAGTGCTCTGGGCTCTTTCCTTTCTTAGAGCCTTTGAGGTGAAATGTCAACATGCACTCATACGGCAGCTCCTTCACTGGAACAGGGAACACCATCCTAAAATCATACACGCACACATATGATCATAAACATTCCTCTTTTCTATTTTTTTCTCATCTTAAATCTTTTTTCCCCCTCATTCTTTCTGTGTATCTGTTTTATAATTTGCTCTTACATGCGTTTACACTGGATTGTGTGTCCGTACGACAAGGCGGCGCTGATGTTTTCAGAGATGGCCGTTTCACAGATCTTCACTCTTCCATACGTCAGCTCACAGGAAACAGAAAAGTACTCATACCTTGAAAAGATAAACATGTTGTGTCAGGGATGCAGATCTGTACATGTGTGCACATATAAAAACGTGTGTGGATGCAAGTGACCACAAGGGCGCACATACGTGTGCAGCCACGCAAACTCCAGTTTGTAGAGAGCAGCAATGCTGAATTGGCAGATGTTGCTGTTGTTGTCAACGTCACAGATTTCCAGGTTGCTGGAGACGTCCTCACCTCTGAAGTCTGACTGGAAATTGTCAAAAAAGATCTGTAGCACTTTAAGCAGCGCCCCCTTGAGCATGATCACCGCTAGAACCAACAACAACAACAACAACATCATCATCATCGTCATCATCATAATTATTATTACTACTAGTACTAATAGTAACACTCCTACAAAATATTTAAGTTTCTATTTGTGAACGTCAATCAAAACATATTTTTTATTACATTAATATTCCTCCATTAAAATTTGTTGTCTGTTTATTGACCTGCATCCATTTGTCTGTCCGCAGGAGTTTTTAGAAAAGACATGAAAAGAAATCATGAACACATGAAAACTAAATATATTGTTTTGTTAATTAGTCATTATATGTGTATGTAATGCTTATGCATGCTAAAACAGCAGAATTAACTATAATAGCCTGTAAATTCAGGCTGAGTATTGTTAAGACTGTACCATCCTGGCAACCTTCCTGGTTTAACTACAGGCAGTGAAACTAGAGCAACAGGACAACTCACAAACAAACAAACCAGTGCCACGTCCACAGGACTGATTAACAGCTACTCACCACTTTCGATCTCATCAGGAATCTGCAAATAGAATAAGGAGACACAGTTTATCAGTTGAAATAAGTAAAATAAGTTATTGTCTTATTCCACACTACATTTTTTGTTGTACTATACAAAAAATGTACTATATATCTTACACCTTATACCTCGGGAAAGTGTAAGATATATAGAGAATGGTGTAATAAAGGCACTGGCATATGGCTTAAAGTAGAAAGTCTGATTTCTGTGCAGGATTACACAGAATGTTGCATTTTATATGAGCATTTACTGTATCCTACCACATGAATGGGACTGAGTCTGTTGAGCCAGCTAATGATGTCCTCCAACTCCTCACATGAGAGTCCACACAGAAGATTGCTGATGGTGCGAACAAGGCCCACAAGCACACTCGTGTTCATCCCGGTCTGCAGATACGATGACATCAGACGCCAATCAGTATCCAGTACTGACGAGTGAGTGTGTGTGTGTGTGTGTGTGTGTTTACACACGCCACTGTGTCTTTACTGACCTTGTTTCTCATTAGCTCTGTCACCTCTCTGTTGTAGCTACCGATCACATCCTGCAGGCTGCACCTGACAGAGGAGGAAAGGTTGAACACACACACACATGCACTAATGTTTTCCACAAACACACAGTTGACACATGACCCAGTGAACAGGAGAATGCAGGGCTGCATGCCATCTCACTTGCAGGTGTCGAAGACGCAGGCGGGACGCAGGAGCTGGTAAATGTGGCATGGGGTCCTGTCGTCGGCTCCCTGAGAGGAGAGACAGGTTGGAACACTAAATGGTGCAGTTTTGGTGCTGTGTTTTTGAAACATAGATTCCTGTATGGAATTATATACAATGAATCTAGAACCATGCGAAGCATGTTGAACCATTGAATGGTGGTATTTTTGGTTTTAATGACCATAAATCATCAGGTTCTGTTTCAGTCTCGCTGCTATGCGCCACCCGCCATGACGTTGTGTGTAAACAGAACAAAGTCGAGAGCTCAGGGTGGAGACTTTTACAGGTGCAAGAGCCGCGATGATAAAGGCAGCACGTCGAGAGACTAAAGACAGACCACTCCTTCCTGGTTAATGATTGATAATGTAGCAAACAGAGACGGAGCGTGACACAAAGACTTACATCCCTGGCCATCAGGTATTTGAGGTTGTTGACGTGAAGCAGCCGGAGAGGAACCACTAGCTGCAACTTGTAGTAGATCTGAATGATGTCATGCATACCCAGCAGCTCATCACTAAAGACAAGACAACCAATCCAATCAATGAAGAGAGGCACCATGCTGGAATGAATCAACATATATTGGATCATCGTATATGTTGGGACATACTTTTGCAGGTACTCCTCAGAGTCACAGAGTTTCAGGACATAGTGGCCACCTGTTTTGGGGGTGAGTTCCAGCAGCTGGAAGATTTGATCAATCAGACTGTTCACCGTCCTGTTAACTGGATAACAGAGTAAGGTTCAGTGTCCATACACTGCAGCTAATGCATCACATCACATCACATCACATAGGCAGGTAAAGACAGTGGGGGTGAGGGCGGGGGACAGGTCACTCAGTGGCTTACCAGGGATGGGCAAGGGCAGCTGGTGGTTGTCCCACTCCGTGGCCACGCTGACATTCACCTCCACCCCCTGCAGCAGCGCAGGGTGGATACGCAACACTCGGCCCCACACCATACCGGAGTTATGAACACTGTCTGTGTGCTTGTACTGCGACATCAGCCTGCCGGAGGCGGTAAAGACAACGCGTCTCCAATGTGAACTGTGTTACTTTTGCTACTTTGAATATGCAGGAACAAACATTGGTATCATTCTCTTACTTGGACGTAGCCTGACAAAAAGACGACATCCCCCTGGTGCTGCCCTGTGGAGCGTCTATTAGACTGATGGTCCACAGATCCTGATGTGAAACAAGACAAACACACTTAGGGATTTTTCTTTTTCTGAAATTGCCACGTCGGAGTTTGCCACTTTTATTTTGCCGTCGAGCAGCTTTCTGTCTCACATACTCACATGAATGTCTACGTTTGTCCTGGAGCGACTGAGCTTTTGAACAGGCGCAGTGAGGTCACAGGAAAACTGCTTCCTGATGTTGCCTGGTGGTAGTCGGGTTCTGGGGGGGACAGGAGGGGCCACATGGCCCTGTCTGCCAGATGCACTTTCACCGTACTGAGACCTGGGTCTGGGTGGAGGGGGAGGGGGACGGACAGGGACCGGGACAGGGACCGGGACAGGGACCGGGACGAGCACATCTCTATGGTGTTGGTCAGTATTGCCACTACCTCCACCACCTTGAGCCCACTGATGACCCGGGGGCTGCGGCTGAGGTTCATATGTAAATATCATTCCAATAAAGTTGTCCTCATACAAATCCGTCTCATCATACACAGGAACCCGATCCAGATCTTCATAGATGTGTGTATCATGTAGACGGTCCGACAGAGGCAGCGGCAGGTCACTGTCTTCTGTCTGGTATTCTCCATTGATCCTTTCAGGAGGCTCCATCACATCGTAGAGACAAAGTTGTGTCTGTCGTCCTGGTTTGTGTTGTTTGTGCGACGAAGTGCGTCCTTCACTTCATCGCAGTGGCAAAAGTAAAGAACTGTGAGGATTATGGGAATAAAACAAAAACAGAATTCCACAATAATTATATATATATATATATATATATCATCTGAAGGATAATGAGTGGATGATACTACAGACGAGCAAGCTGTTGTATGAGTGGAGTCTAACTGAACCTGAAGGTTCAGCTTTGTCTAATGATTAACAGCTTTTCAAATCTTAACAAAATATCAACCAGCGCGCGAAAGCCTAAGTCCTGCTCTTGTGTAAAAGCAAAACATGACAGACAGACTAAACCTCCATGATCGTTTCCATCATCAGACTTCAAAAGCTTTAACTTCACTTCAACAAAACCTTAGCTACTTTGCTTAAAGGCCAGACAGACAGATCAAATACTGAGTTAGATCAGTGACATTCATTGCTCACAGTCCACAGTTTAAGATTAGTTACAAATCAATAGATCTTTAAGTTGTTAACTCACCACCACTGCTCGGTTAAGCGGCGTCCCGTCCTGTTTCAGCTCGGTGACTGCTTCACTAAAACCACGCTCAGCAAGTCAGACCGGTACACGGTTTAGAAACCTCCTTATCTGTTTCCCCACAGCTCCCTCCCCCAGCCCAACCCACAACAGTCTGCCCTCTGCCGCAGGAAACTCATTATTCCACGTGTCTGATGCAGATGTTTGTACGAGGAGCCAAATGCCTCACTGTTTACATAACATCACATAAGGATGTTGTTGTTGTTTTTTTTATTTTGGTTACTTAATGAGTTATTCGACTTGCACAACAATCACTCCGCAGCAATAATTTGGTAAACATTTTAGTTCAAGACCTGACCATTTCTGCAGGGTTCATATGAAATCACATCTTCCCTGTTCAACGAAACCAAAAGATGAAATCACATCTCCTCCTCCTTGAGGAATGCCATTGAGCAGGTTGGGGTATGCAAGCACTGTAAGCACTGTGTGTCACAGACTGTAAAGGGAAATGAAGGACGCTGAAGGAAACGTGTCTCATGTCCACCACATATGATACATAAGGTAAGACTAAGCCTAAGGTAAGATTTCATCTCTGGGCATTATTTGAAACATTTAAACAGACAACCTCTCATCTGAAAAAAAAAACAACAACAACAACTTAAGGCTGTGATGTGTAAACTTTTGGTCATAAGTCTTACAGTAAGCAGTCAGATTGTTTGTTCTGGTGTTTATAAAAAAAAACCCAGTGGCCTCTCTCTGTGACTGACAGCGATGGCAGTCCACTGAATGTCTCACTGAGGTGTCAGCTGAGGACCACCGAGCAGAGGGGTGTTCTGTATGAAGAGGATCAAACAGGAAGAAAATGTCTTTCAACAACACGACTCCAAACATTTCACCCCTACACCACAATCCTGGACTTCCTGGTTTCTATACGCTAACCCTGTTTGTACTAATCCTGCTGACTGGCTGTGTAGTGGCTGTGGTAAGAACAGTTCTACTCCTATCTGGCTCACGCCACCTTTATCTCATTTCACATAGTAACAGACTTGTGTATCGTTTTGACTTTTTTTATAGGTTGTTTATCTGCAAAGGAAATGGAGGTCAGTCGTTTCGGTGTTTTTTCTGTGGTTGTAGTGTGGTATTCATTAACGCTGGCTAACGTTCTGTTTTGTCTTCCATCTCAGATTGGATGAACTACGCCTCAGGCTGATTCCTCTGTACAGGTACGACCCCGCTGAGGAACAGGCCTGGATGGACCGCGATGGGGGGAACGAGGAGGAGGAGCTAACTGTAAGTCAACCACTAAAACTTTATTAATCACATACAGTTAATATCATTCACTTGGGTGTCAATTTTTAATTGATCCAGAACTCGTTTATTTTATAGGAGCCTTTGTACAAGGAGGGAACGCTGTCCTTCTCCACTGAATATGGAACTTGAAAAGAAAAGAAAGAAAACTGTGTCTATTTACAGGAAGTATTAAACTGCTGTTTCTTCCTTGCTGACATGTTTATGTCGGCACATCAAACAGCAGATGGCACTATAACCCTGTATTCAGATTCATCTATTTTTACAGACTATCGAGTGGTTTGGAGCATGTAAGACAAAAACAATTATTTTTTGGCAATAAACTGAAATATAAAATTCCATTCTGATTTTTGTTTGCATATTTCTGTGTGTGTGTGTGTGTAAGTTTGCATATGCATGCATATAGTGTTAAGTTTAATAAGAGACTCTAAATTGGCTGTAGGTGTGAATGTGAGTGGGACTGGTTATATGTCTCTGGTGTGATGCCCCCTCCCTCAGAGTCTGCCCTGATTGACCCAGGCTCCTCCCACCCTCTGAGAATAAATGAAACATAATGAATGAATTTATGAATTGAGGGCAAAGCACATCAGAGTCACACCTGTTTCTGCTTGGTAATCAGCAGCTGAGCGGAGACTGGGAGGTTTCATAGGTCGACACAGCTGCACACGCTCTGGCCTGCACCTTCAGGAAGATGGCATCAGGAACGAGGGACAGGTAAAAAAGAAAAAACGCACCTACACAAAACTGAGGAAAAGCAGAAAACAGTAAACTGATGAGTCTGGCTAATTACCTGAAACCATGTTTCCACTTTGATTTGTTCCTGTGTGGATTTACATCAGACCGGGTGCCCATCAGCTGGGACCACACTGGCTCCTGACCACCGTCATGTTTGCTGCAGCTCTGGGTTTCCCTGCTCGGCCTCTGGACACTCTGCAGTGTTATTTCTGTCCTCTGCAGGACAAAGACGACAGCTGCAGCGACATGACCACCTGGTGCCTGCCTCACGAGCGCTGCTCCAGCTCCAGGGGTCGATTCGGCAAACTCCACGTCCTGTCTTCTCAGGGCTGCGTGGACAGCGACCTGTGTGGTTCCTCTGAAATGATCTCTTACAGGGGGGTGAAGTACAACGTCAGCCACACCTGCTGCTGCGAGGACAAATGTAACATGCCGCCAAAGCCTGATACCATCCTGAAGATGCTACTGGACCTGATCACGCCAGGTTACACGCCACCAAAATCTGATAGCAGCCTGAAGACACTGCTGGGCATGATCCCACCAGATTACGCCAACATCACTCAGTTACACGAAGAGGAGCCCTGGGATTCATGTGCCAATTACACCTCATTAAGGACGACCACAACAGCTGCCCCTGCAGAAAAGAAGCACTAATAAGAGACTGAGGAGAGGCCTGTTAGCCACATGCACTTACCTTCAGTCCCTGAAAGGAAACTAGCATTCAGTCAAATGTTAACATTGTGATGGATGTTGTTTTAAGCTAAAGTACTGTGTAAATGACCAGAATCTTGTGTGATCACATTTTACTCTGGAGATAAAGGGTGGACTTGTTAACCACATCCTCTTAGCACATATGTAAATGCTCCTTTAAGTCTGTGCAGCAGCTGATTGCAGCACAATAAAAGCAAAAAAAAAAAAAAGATTCAAATCGCATTGTAGTGTGGTTGATTTATATATAGAACAGGTGTGTTGGGAGGTGTGGCCTGTGCAGGAAGTGCTGGAGGCAGTGGTGAGTTCATCAGGAGGGTGAAGAAGTCAATGCCTGTTTGATTTGATTTGAGTTTGGCTGGTTGTAAAATGTGCAGGTGAATCGTCATTGCCATGCTTTTGTTGTGTAACTGCCATCACTTTATACCTTTTGCTGCCTGACACACTTTACATGTGTGACAATCAGTATTGTTAATCGCTGATCTTGCTGAATTGTTGACTCCCAGATTTTTACATCCTGAACATCCCTGTGTTAATTACTGAGCTGATGCATGTTAATTCCAACTTGTAAGATCACAAGAATCTATTTAAAAGCATGATGTATGCTTTTTAAATGTCAAGTTGCATTATGGGAAACATTTTTCTGCCTCAGTTGCCCCCAGTGCCCCAGTTTTGTAAAGCTAATTCTGAACCAGTAATGTACTTATTTAAGTTTATTATTATTATTATTATTATTATTATTATTTGTGGTAGTAGTAGTAGTATTGGGGTTGTACTGGTGAAATATCAGATCCTCTGTTTCTTCTTTCAGGCTGACCATGTTGCAGTTTCTGCACATATCTGTACTATGGCTCTACCTCCTTCTTCCCTCTTTGCTGTGTGACAACCTGCGTTGCTACTACAGCCCCATCCAAGGGAAGGAGAAGAAATATGAGCTCATTGTGACCGAGTGCCCCCCCGATGAGCTGTGCTTCAAGGCAGACGGTCGCTTCGGCAATTACAGCGCCCTGACGGCCAGGGGCTGCATGGCAAAGAAAACCTGTAGTCGCGTGCACCAGATCCGCTTCAAGGGGGTTGTCTACACCATGAGCTACGCCTGCTGTGAGGGACCATACTGTAACTCCTGCCTGGGCGTCACAGCCAATCTCTACTCTGTTGCTCTAACACTTGTCACTGTAGCTGTGATGGTCAACAGCTTGTGACCACAGACTACTGATGTTCAATGCTGTGAGCGTCTTAAATTTTACGTCAAGGTATATGATGTGTATATGGTTCGAGATGAATCTGCAGCCTCAGCATTGTGTAGTGATGAAGGTCTGCGTTAGTGAGCTGTCCCGTATGTCACTGAGGTACAAATCGAGCAGGTGGTGATTTTAAAAGATAGATTTTTAAATGTTTCTATAATGTTTATAGCTTCAATCTACATGAATAAATATTTTAAATCGATTTGTCTGCTCTCATGTTTTTTATGTTCTCTACTCTGATGCATTTTCATTCACACAAAACACATCAATGTATATTAGTCTGTTTCTTATTGTCAACCGACTTCAAAAACAGACATCAACAAACAGTCTACTGAACCCACAGTCACCTCATCTCATGTTTTCACATTCACATTCATAACATATGATAGACTCCTCTGTGCCATTGTGCTCGGCTGTTGTCTAAATATGAATAAAACCACATCTGTGAGCCACACTGACACACATTTCTTTTATCACAGCAAACAAAGACACGCGGGCAACAAATGTGTACGGATCCACATCTGAAACTAGTCCCCAACAGATGATTTAGGTCTATGGTGGAATTCAGAGGGTGGGAGGAGTGTGACAAACAGGGACAATATTTGGACAATAAGAAAAGCATACAGACATATTTGTATATTGGATGATGAAAGAACAGCTGAAACAATGGGTGTAGTATGAGGTTTGGACAGTTTTTTATTTCCCTTTAATAAGGCTGCTGGGTCTCCCCACAGTGGATATACATATATATACAGGAGATTGCTATACTGGAGTTACACTGAGGGCAGAGGGTCCATATTACACAGACTTCAAAAAACAACACTAATAGAGCCTCACCTCCAGGTATTAGAAACCAGCGGAGAGAGAGAGAAAGCGAGAGCGAGAGAGAGAGGAACGGAGGAGGGAAACAGCACAAGAGAAGGAAGAGAAGGAAGGGAAGGAAGAGAAAGAAGAGAAGGAAGAGAAGGAAGAGGGGAGATGATGCAGTCTGAGAACGTGACTCAACTGCCTAATAACTTAACACTAAAAAATAACATACAGATTTCACACACAGTGCATCTTAAATAGGTTACGTGAAGAACCATTTACCATAAATATCTGTATTTTCGGGAACCAACATATATAAAAAAATGAGAATAAAAAAAACATTGGTCAGTCTTTTTTAATTTTTTTTGTAATTTCTCCTTATCCCGTCGTGCAAACCATTCCTGCGTTCCTTCCTGCTGCGGAGGCCGAGCTTTTCCCACCCGGCCCTCATCCGTTCCTGATAAACAAAGAAAAGGAAACGGTACCCAGCCCCCCCCCCCAAAAAAACCATTTGAATTAGTAGAAAACGAACAAACAAATGAACGGAACACCACAGTCAACTCATCACGAAAAGAACCCACAGACACACAGAACAGCAAGAACACAGTACTTTTTTTTTCTTCTTCATCACTGTTATTCCTCGTAATGGTCGGTATCATCATCTCGGTCTTTCTCCTTGTGTACTGGTTGGCAGCAGTGGAGTGGACACCCCCCCCAACCCCCCCTCCCATGGAACCGGGAGGAAACTCTTGACTTGGTTGGCCAGTTCAGCAGTGATGTATTTTTCAATTTCACAGTGTGGAGGGGAAAACAGGGTGAGGAGAAGGGGGGCTGGGGTGGGAGTGAGTGTGTGTGTGTGTGTGTGTGTGTGTGTGGGGTGGAGTGTGGGGGGTGGGGGGGGTGATGGGGGAGGTAAGCCAGAGGGTTGGAATATTGCAGGTAGGAACAGGAATCAGAAGAAAACCACAGCAACAATTAGAAAACAACTAGAAACCCCCGACGGTTCATGGGAAAAAATAGTAAGCAAAATGGCCGCTTCACTCCTCCCTTCAGAGTTTCATACGTGCCGGCCTGTGTGGCTGGGCAGGCCTCAGCTGGCTGGTGTAAACTGACTGCTGACTGGATGGTCTGTGCTTGTGGCGGGGAGCAAGGAGAGATGGGTGAGGGGAAGTCTAAGGCTGACTGGAATCCACCGGTGGATGGATGGGACTCGACAGGGCGACGTGTCGTCGGGAGAAGACGGATGTGCATGGCAGGTGGATGTGTGCTTGGCAGGTCAGAAATCCCCTCCGCTGGGTTCAGGCACGCTGTCGCAGCGCGCGCCTCTTGCGGCTGTAGTAGTGGCGCACGCTGGTCTGTCTGGCAAAGTTCATCATGTAGTTTTGTTTACGGGTGCTGCAGGGGGGTGAGAAGACAGTGAAAGAGGGGTGGGGGGAGACGGGAAGCGCTGACATTAGTGACTGAGCAGCGGTGCACTGAAATCCACACATCTCCATGCACACTCTGATCCACGCATGCAAACACGCGATGGGTCAAACTACTTCCTCGCATTCAGGTCCATGCTCTTTATAATCAAGTTTCAGCCGCAACCTCAAACACTCAACACTTGTATGAGTCGTGTGGCGAATGGGTGGCGCTACTCTACACAACTGGGTTTGTTCTGCACAAATGAGAGGCAGCTGGAGAGTGAATATGGCGGCAGGACTATAGCTACACGTAT
>JAFBJQ010039972.1:0-14917 GCA_016785345.1 Trinectes maculatus
CAATATCAGGATCAGTCAATCAGTATCAGTCGATCAGTCGATCAGTATCAGTCGATCAGTCAGGATCAGTCGATCAGTATCAGTCAGTATCAGTCGATCAGTCGATCAGTATCAGTCAGTATCAGTCAGTATCAGTCAGTATCAGTCGATCAGTATCAGTCAGTATCAGTCGATCAGTATCAGTCAGTATCAGTCAGTGTGTCAGTGATGATGAAAAGCAGTGAGGTGGACTGATGACCTTTGACCTTTGGAAATTCAGCCTCAGCATATTTGCTCTTTTATCTCCCTGGTGTGTGTGTGTGTGTGTGTGTGTGTGTGTGTGTGATAAATAGTTGTGCAGTGATGTTTTTGAGGTGACAACACAAATTACAGCGTGACCTCGATGCCCCTCCCCCCTTGCTTACCTGAGACAGGTGTATAAATGACCACAACACACACACACACACACACACACACACACACACACACACACACACCCCTTACTGTGAGGACCTCTTTGTTGAGTGTTGGCTGACAAAGGGGCTGTCTCTGACCTCTGACCTCTGAACTTGACCCTCCCTTCGTCTATGCTCCCTGAGGTGATGGGTGTTTAATCACAGGTCTCTCTTAAGCTCCTCCTCCTCTCCCCACTTGTTCCTTCGTCCCTCGCCGTCACAGTGTGTATCTGCACAGTTACACACTCCACACACACTCCACACACACACTCCACACACACTCCAGTCAGAGTCAGAGTCAGAGTCAGAGTCAGAGTCAGAGTGGAAACTTTATCGACAGAGCAGAGAGGTGACAGAGATTCTGTTCAGTCAGGAAACCAGATGTTGTGGGATGTGTGTTCCGTGACACCACCTCCTCCCACCTGCCACTCAGGTCCATTACCTTCTGCCCACGTCTGGTTCTGATCAGGAACCACTGCTTTTTAAACCTCGTTGAGCTGTTTAGTGGAGACTGAGGTCAGCATGAGGTCACGCTGCCCTTTAAAGGTGCAGTCTGCCACACTGAAACGTCCAAAACGTTGCATAGTTCTATACGTGGAGATGTTTTCTTTCAGTTCACAACATGTTCCTGTGTCTTAGTCTTCAGGTTGTTCAACAGTTTGTGATTGTGACCAAACTCGTGACGTCTCTGCTGCTGGGAAGATCAGGGGGTGGAGGAGAAGGTGGCAGCCTTCACCCCAGGCCACTGTCCCATATCGTATGTCCTCATCCATCACCAGGAAGAAGGGGTGTGTGTGTGTGTGTGTGTGTGTGTGTGTGTGTGTGTGTATTAATATTTAAGAGAAGCCTTTCTCATGTGTTTGTCTTGAACGTTGATCCAGAACAGCAGATAAATAAACTTCACCTCCTGCATTTCAAGTCACCAGTGACAGAGAGGTCAGAGGTCAGCGGATGTAACAGAATATCCCTGTGACCCTGTGGTCAGGTATGATGCACACAGACGTGAGAGGAAATGAGAGAAGCTGAGGAGATGATCTTCTTCTCTGACTTTACGTTTCATCAGCTCGTTCAGCTCAGTCCGGTTTAAATATTATATATTTATATGCATACATCCCGCGGCGGGAGCCTGACCCTGGAGCGGCGCTCACTTCAGCCATGTTTCAGTTTCAGCTTTTGTCCAGGAGGCAGCTGATTGGCCGCCGCGAGATCGATGATATTTCCAGCCTTTGTTCTCACTGTAACACGACTGTTAGAGGAACATGAGAAGAGGAGGTGTGTGTGTGTGTGTGTGTGTGTGTGTGTGTGTGTGTGTGTTCCCTTTGTTTCAACATGGCGTCTGCGTAATAAAAGTAACTGTATGAATTTAAGAGGTAAATAATATAAATAATGAAAAGAGGGAGCACATTATTTTTATCCATGCGGACGAGTGAAAAGTTGGAATCAGGAGCCTGTGTGTGTGTGTGTGTGTGTGTGTGTGTGTGTGTGTGTGTTTTTCAGCATCACAACCACTTTGTCAAACTGTTGAAAATGAATGTGTTTCTTCTGACAGGAGGCGACAAAGAGTTTCACTATAGCCGTTGCGTTTGTGTTTGCGTTTGTGTTTGTGTTTGCGTTTGTGTTTGTGTTTGCGTTTGTGTGTGTGTTGCTTCTGAGGGGAAGTGAAGCAGAGGACGGCTCGTCTATGTCGTTTGAAGCAAATTGTAGCAAAGCTTCTGCGGGTCAAAGGTCATAGCGCCGTGACACCAGAGGACATATTACCTGAAGGAGCCATGAGGGGGTGCAGTGAGTGGAGAAGAGAGTTATTGCAGCAGAGGCGGAGGAACATGAATATGGAAATAATTAGCAGAGACCAGATTGTGGCTCCTTCAGCAGCCGGAGCTGCGACGTCTGCTCAGCTCATGGAGAACTTCTGTCACGTCCTGACAGCCGGGCTTCCTCCACTGTCCAGAAGCTCCGTCTGAAACAGTCTTCTCCAGTAGAGTCAACGAGAGGAACCAGGATCACGTCTGCAGCAGTTGGCGGCGGCGTGCAGCCTCACACGGGGAAACGGGTCTGTTCCAGGCCCAGATGCAGACTCAGCTCCATAATTCAGCACAGGCCTCGCAGATCAAGGCATTTCCTCTGCCCCCCCCCCCCCCCCCCCCCCCCCCCCCCCCCCCCCCCCCCCCCCCCCCCCCCCCCCCCCCCCCCCCCCCCCCCCCCCCCCCCCCCCCCCCAAGGTGGACGTGTTGGACAGGTGTGTGTGTGTGTGTGTGTGTGTGTGTGTGTGCGCGTGTGTGCGTGTGAAGAAAAGGTCAGTGCGTTTCCTTTGTGTTTCCTCCCCCTTCCTCTGTTTCTTCTGTTCCCACGCGGCGCCACTGATGAATCACAATCACACAGGGTCACTTTGAACTTCAGTGCTGAGCAGGCGACCTCCTCTGTCCTCTGTCCTCTGTCCTCTGTCCTCTGTCCTCTGTCCTCACCTTGTCTCCTCTCTCCTCACTTTGTCTCCTCTCTCCTCACCTCATCTCCTCTCTCCTCTCTCTGTCTCCTCCTCTTGTCTCCTCTCTCCCCTCTCCACTCTCCTCATCTTGTCTCCTCTCTCCTCTCTGCTTCCTCACCTTGTCTCCTCTCTCCTCTCTCTGCCTCCTCACTTTGTCTCCTCTCTCCTCACCTTGTCTCCTCTCTCCTCTCTCTGCCTCCCGTCTCAGACAGATGCATCTGATGACAAGTGCAACGTGCAGCTCTGACATGTCATCGAGGTCGGGCCGGGAGCGTTGTGATTGGTGGCTTTAGGTCTAAAGGTCACGGCAGTGTTTTGTTTCGAGTGGCGATAAGCTGCTGTTTGACCTTATGGCTTTGTGACATCTGATCTGAGAGCAGCGGGGATGAAAGAATCTCAGGCGTCACACTTTAGCCGCGTTGACATCTGCATGACATCACCTGACACGCCGTCTGTGTCCACGCTGAATCTCATCACTTCTCCGTTAGCGAAGCTGGCGTCCGGTTTGATCAGCTGCTCAGTGAGTGTGGGTTTGTTCCCACCAGATGTTTGTAAACCTGATGATAACGACAGATGTTGAACAACGCATCGCACGGCGAATCACAGCGAACGCCAGTGGGACGGTGCGTTTCCTCTTGTCGCAGCTGTGGGAGCTGATGCAGGCCGGTGACCTGTGACCTTGTGGTTGGAGGAGTTTTTTTGCAGAAGCCACTGAGTTGAAAACAAAGTTTCAGTGTCCTGCACCTGGACCTTAATCTGCAGCTTCTCGTCTCGTCTGGTTCTGTTCAGTCAGACGCAGGTCACAGAGTGTTTGTTGGAGATTGTGTGATTGTAGGTCGGGGGAAGGGGGAGAAATATGAACCAATGGTTTTAGCTCTCTCAGCAGATTAACAAACCACATGTTCAGTTTCACAACAACAAACAGGCGATGAGAGGTTTTATGCAACAAAACTGAATTTTCTAAAATAAAAAAACAAATGGACAAAAGGAGAAAAAAACCAGAGAGAGGACAAAGTTTTCAGAACAGAAATCCCACAGTTAACTGGATCGAACCTCCAATCAGCTTCATACATTGTTTAAACAATTGTCGTGCTTCCAGTCAGAAAGTTCACGAGGTCAAAGGTCACTGAAGAGGAAGAGAAGAACAGTACATGTCATGTTCTGTGCTCGTTCACAAAGGAAAACTTCTCATAAAACCCTGAAGAAAACTGCTTCTCCACACAGAAACCCGCCCTCTTTTACCTTTATGATACGACGCCGCGCCATAAAACTCAGACACCAAGGATCACGTTTCAAAACCTGTAGCTTCTTCGCCCTGCGCTCCCTCTTTCATGTCTGGACGCCATTCAAGTCCACGTCCAAGTCTACGCCGCGCAGAGGCAGCTCTGTCCAAACAAGTCTGAGCGAGTAACCTGAGAGCGCTGACCTGGGCGACGGGCTGTATCAGGGGGAGGGGGGGTCGGCCCTCATCGGGGGCGGGGTTATCGTCCCAGATCTCTGGGCCTTTTCCAGCCCAGTCCGCCTCTGCTTGACCCCGCGACCTTGCTGCGGCTCTTCATGTGCCGACACTGAGCTCTTTCTCTTTGTGGGCGAGCGTGTGTTTGCCGAACACTTTCAGAAGCCCGGGCCGAGGTGTGTGAGCATCAGATAACAGGGTGTGTGTGTGTGTGTGTGTGTGTGTGTGTGTGTGTGTGTGTGTGTGTGTGTGTGTGTGTGTGTGTGTTAGATAAGACGGTCCTGTGTGTGTGTGTGTGTTTCAGTCCGGATCCAACATATTTAAACTGTTGTTTCACTTTAGCCTGTTGCTACATAGAAAACAGACACCAACCTGATGTTAGCATGCTAATCAGTTAGCCCGCCTCCTCTTCCTCACTTAGGGGCAAAGAAAACAAATACAGGGGGTCCTCGTGTTACGACGGAGATCTGTTCCTGAGAATGTGTCGTAACCGAATTTCGACGTTAGTCGGAACATACATTCATATGTATGTAATCCTATGTAAATAATAAGTTGTGCCACTAGATGTCGCAAGGCACAAGGCAGAGTAGCCTAGCTGTGCTGTGGAGGTGTTGGAGAACCGGCAGGCGCGCTGAGAGACAGAGAGAGCGCTCACCAACTAGTTCCCGTGTGACCACGAAAACAACGTATCGCGACCGTCGTAACACGAGGACCCCCTCTATAACGTTTACGATTCAAACCAGTCACTTTTAAATTGAATGCTAATGCTAAAGCTAAAGCAATCATAATCATAACATAGAAGTGAATACTTCCCACATCCTGTGCGTTCATACTGGATCTTCATGTGTCCTGATTCTCTCTTGATGATCGTCTTACGGGAACAGAGACGTCTCCCTCTGCTTATTTTACCCCTGACCCCGTGTGACCCCGCATGCTCGAGCTGCCGGCGTTTCGGCCGCGCCTCCCGGGAGCCTGGCAGCGTTTCACAGAGCAACCTGTCACAATGTTGACGCTACACGTACAAATGTTCGCCTTCAAAAGGGAAACATGTGTTTGGGCCCAGGCAGAAGTGATGAGGTGGCGTCGACGTGCAGATGCACTCAGCTTCCCCCCGAACGAGGACATGGGCGTCCGAGACAGGAATGTGGAGTATGTTTTTTGGCCTTATTGTTGTAAACAGTAAACAGACTGTCAACGGAGCGGGCCTCAGTGTGTGTGTGTGTGTGTGTGTGTGTGTGCTGGGTTTGAGGCTGGATGAGGTTGTGAAGCATCTGCAGAAGTGAGATAACGGTCTGAGATGTAGGAAGGTGTGATGAGCCAATGGGAACTTCTAATGAACTGGTTGGATGTTAATGGAGGTTTTTATCACCTGGTTGGATGAAGAGGTGACAAATTTGTGTGGAGTGATGATGAATCTGTGCTTTTTGTGACCTAACGAGGCAGGTCTGAGGGCAGTTGTGGTCTGTGAGGAGACACAACTGTAAACCTCTGGGATTATTGTGTTTCAACAATAATAGTAGTGATGGATGAATGAAATGTGCAGAGCCAAACAACATCTGACAACAAACCTGTAAATAAACACAAAACATAACAGGTTGTCTGAGTGAACGCTGACGTTTTTGTTGAAACCTGTCAGGGTCAGGGTTGTGGTCAGGAGTCAGGGTTACGACGAGGGGTTAGAACCTGGACTGAAAAGTCCTGCACTTCCTCTCAGAAACTGAACAGTCTGGCGAGGTTAAAGGTCACTTTTCATTGCATCGTGCGGATGAAGGCGGCACAGTGGAGGCCTCTTGTCTCACACCACTTCCCTCTCAGTCAAACCAGCAGCAGTCTGGGAGCTCAGTGTTGAGAGTTGACATACGAGGCAGATCTGAGGGCAGTTGTGGTCTGTGAGGAGACACAACTGTAAACCTCTGGGATTATTGTGTTTCAACAATAATAGTAGTGATGGATGAATAAAATGTGCAGAGCCAAACAACATCTGACAACAAACCTGCAAATAAACACAAAACATAACAGGTTGTCTGAGTGAACGCTGACGTTTTTGTTGAAAGCTGTCAGGGTCAGGGTTGTGGTCAGGAGTCAGGGTTACGACGAGGGGTTAGAACCTGGACTGAAAAGTCCTGCACTTCCTCTCAGAAACTGAACAGTCTGGCGAGGTTAAAGGTCACTTTTCATTGCATCGTGCGGATGAAGGCGGCACAGTGGAGGCCTCTTGTCTCACACCACTTCCCTCTCAGTCAAACCAGCAGCAGTCTGGGAGCTCAGTGTTGAGAGTTGACATGATGGGTTGAAGTGTGGGGGGGGGGGGGGGGGGGAAGTGTGGGGGGGGGGGGCAGGAGTGACGCTGGGACCAGAGGACACTGGGTTCAGCTTTGAGGTTTGGGCGTCAGGGTCTGAGAGCGGGGATTAGATGAAGGAGCGGGAGCCAGGTTGGGGGGTTGAGGTGGACTCGAGAGGTCCTGGTTCCCTCTTGACTGGAGGGCAGCTGCAGCCCACATTCCTCCTGTTACAGCCCGTCATCCAGCACCTCTTAAAACCGGATGGCCAATTGCGAGCAGCTCCACGCTGAACCAGGCCTCAGCTTGGCCTGGTTCAGCGTGGAGCAGGACCGGCTGCTACCTCCACTCCTCCATGGATCATCTGCAACGACACTGGAGACAATGTTTCAGGTCTTTGTGCTGTTAGGTTACTGAGATACATGCTAATCTGCTAAACAGTGTTTCCATCATTCTGCCAGTCTGACCCAGTCTGTGGAGGCGTATGGATTCTTCTCCTCTGACAGGGAGGTCCCTGTTTTAGTTCAGTTTGGTTGTTGTGAAGATAATGATCCTGATCATAGTCGTACCAGTAGAAATGGAGGATTCTGGCTGGAGGTCCGGTCTGTTTCCAGGGTTCAGAGGTGCTGAGTCAGAGAAACCACATCTTTCTCTGACCCTGTCACAGACACAGGATTCCCACGCCCTCCCTCACACAGCCGGATCCCAGAACTGGATCCCAGAGCTGGATCACAGAGCCGGATCACAGAGCTGGATCACAGAGCTGGATCACAGAGCTGGATCACAGAGCTGGATCACAGAACTGGATCACAGAGCTGGTGGAGACGATTGACTGCGTCTCCAGCAGCTGTAACGTTTCCAGCGTCAAAGCTGCTAATGAGAGTTTATGTTGCAGAGAGATGGAGCGGGTCCAGGGTCCAGGGTCCAGGATCCAGGCTCCAGGGTCCAGGCTCCTGGGTCCAGGGTCCAGGATCCAGGATCCAGGGTACAGGGTCCAGGGTAATAAAACTCCATAGTTGAAGGTCGGAGCTGCACAGTCAGAGTGGAGACTTTCTTGAGGACTAATGGGATTCCTTCAGATTTACGTTCACAGCCTGTGAGCGGCCTGAAGTGACACCGCTGCCAAAGCCACATGTGACAGGAAGCTCGGGCTCTGACTTATGTGTGGTAATAACAGGATGTCTGATGTTTGATGGATGAAGCTTTTCAGACCAATGGGACCAATAATTCACTCATCACCGGGACACTGGGAAGGGACACGTTATTATCATGGGTTATTGATCAGTTATTCTGTCAGTCAGCCGCGGGCCCTTCAGAGAACGTTCCAGGAAATGATGTCCACCACAAGTCACTGCCTCCAGATGTCATCAGCTTCAGATCCACTCCTTCACATCAGCAAGTCTTTTTTCCTCCTCCACCTTTCCTCCTCCTCTCGTCTCCTCGTCTCCTCCCTCCATGTCCTCTCCTGGATGTTCCTCCTCTGTCTCCTTCTCTCAGCCTTTATGGAAACCAGGAAGTACTCAGGATTTATCAGCAATAAAAATATATTAAATAAATAAAGAAAATCAATCAATTTGCATTAAAACGAAAAAGAGGGATGAGGGGTAGGGATAGTGTGTGTGTGTGTGTGTGTGTGTGTGTGTGTGTGTGTGAGTGTGTGTGATTTTCCTTTGATGAATTTGTCCAGGGGTCAAGTTCACGAGGTTGGCGTGCACAGAAATCTGTGAGGCTTATCTCTGAGACAACACGGGGGGGGGGGGGGGGGGGGGTGGGAGGGGGGGGGGGGGGGCGGGGCAGCGAGGAAGAGGAGAAGGCGAGAGGTGAAGATGCTGGTTGTCATGGAAACCAAGTTGTGTTGTCAGAAACACATAACATCTTTAAAGAAAGTAGCATTAGTGTCTGATATAGCAACACACACACACACACACGCACACACACACACACACACACACACACACACACACACACACACGACGCGTTCATGTAAAATTTAATTCCTACCAGTGGGTGGTGCAATTACAGTTCAAAGGTTAGTGAAGGTGATGCAGATGAGTGCAGAGAAAGAGGAAGTGATACGGGTGTTTTTGTTTTTCCTGTCACCTGTATCTAACTGTGGGTCGTGGTGAGTTCAGGGTCCGTGTGTAAAACAGGACATGAAAGCGAGTATTTCAAAATTCTGAGGAATTTGTTATGTGTTATGTTTTGTGCGTCATCATGGTTTGTGTCATGTAGATTTGAAAATGAAGTAACACAGAGGTTTGTGTTGGTAAAGATGCGTCACTGCACCATGTCCACGTTCAGTGTCTCAATCGCTGGACATTTTGTTGTGCGTCACAGTTGTGTCGCAATGCGGTTGTGTCGTTTTCCTCATGGCGTTAATGAACTGGAATGTGCCAGGAAGCATTTGTGTACTCTCTGAGTTGACTCACACACTGACACACACACACACACACACACATTTACGTACATTTATAAATGTTGCAAAAATGTTCACACAACAGACATTGGTCATTTTTGGATTTAACATCTGTATCTTTATCAATGAGCCAAGTTTTCCTCTTCATCCGAGCTTCTGTAAGCTGCGTGTTTCCAGAGGATGGTGGTCACATGACTCACGGGACTCAGAGATCGTCTCGTTCCTGCCGTGTTGAGCTGCTTTAAATTTCTTTCTTCACTTGACTACCGTCTTACTTGACGTCATTGAACACCTGAGCGTGTGCAGTGTGGTTGTGTTTCTCTCCTGGCGTTGTGTTGCATGACGCGTTGCATGATGTGTTGCGTGACGTTCAGAGCTGCAGCAGAGGAAAAGTGCAGCTCTGGTTCAGACGCTAACAGAGTCCAGCTGTGTCCTACGTCGCCCACACAGCCGCGCTGTGCTGAGGACAAGTTGGATCCTCTTGATCTGGAACATCACCTGGTCTGAGCCTGTCGTCCTGCACGTCTCGCTCTCTGTGCGGCAGCGTGGCTGTCGATGCTCGCAGGAAATGAACCGCGGCTTTGACTGGATGAAGAATGCAGTGTTTCCGGCAGGTTCATCAGCAGGTTGAACTGTTGGTTTGTTCTTCTGAACATCCTCAGCCACGTGGACAGTTGGACAGTTGGACAGTTGGACAGTGATGAGTCTATCAGAGCCCCAGCAGATGAAAGTAGTGTGACTCACTCCTCCGCCTACATGTTGTCTGATTGATGAATCACTGGCAGCTTCAAACAGAACCAGGAACCTGCAGCTTCACCAGCAGGTTCAGCGGGTTTCTCGGCTCCTGCTCCAGTGACCCGGCAGCATCCGGCTCCGGGTTTGTGCTTGATGTTTGTTTGAGTCCATGATGAACCTGAGGGTCACGTCTGCGTGACCTTTGACCCCCGCTGTGTCAACTGCTGCTGAGAAACAAAGTCCAGGTCAAACTTTACTGTGAGTGTATTTTTGTTTGAGACAGACTGCTGTATGGGATCCAGTGGGTTCCTGTCCAGGAAGTAACCCACTGGATCCCAGTGGGGAGCCCTCAGAGAGGATGTCTGATGGTTCGGATGGTGCGGGGGAGGGAGGGGAGTGGAGGGGGGCTGCAGGGTGAGCGTGCTTCAAACATGTGGCCAACGTGTGGCTTGAACTCTCCCTGAACCCCAGTCGCCACGACCGCACGGCATGGGAGTCATTAGTGTGTTCAGAGAGGGTGTTTACGTCGCTGGCGTGCAGCTATAACGCCGCAGTGTCGGAGGCAGTTGTGTGTGAACATGAAGGTTTTGGTGACATCAAAGACAAATGAGGTTTGGACTTTGTTTTCCTGTGTCTGCAGGAGCCACAGCTGCAAACAACCAGCACGAAGTCCTCGTGAAGTCTCCAACAGAAGCCAGAATCTCACCTGACTGTGCAGCTGTAAACAGGACTGTTTACTACTACAGACAACCGACCTGGACCTGGATCTGGATCTGGATCTGGATCTGGATCTGGATCTGGATCTGGATCTGGATGGAGCGGCCTCTGTAACATCAGGAACTGTTATGACTGGGAATGAAAACGCTCCTCTTTCCCAGACTGGAATAATCGACAGTTATTTCGCTGCAGCTTTAAATCACTGGCTCCTCCTCTAAATCAAACCTTGACACAGCAACATGTAGGTTAAGACACAGGTGCACCGGTTGTTTGTGTTTTTCCTCAGGATGTTCAGTTTCTTCCCCGAACGCTGCCCCCTTTGTTTTGATTTGTGGCGTTAACTGATTTAGGCTAATCAGCTCCTGACTGGTTTAATCCCGCAGCAGCTTACGGGGGCCCGGCAGCAGCCGCTGTCATCGCTCCATCAGGAGCTGACTGATGTGGCGACTGCGGCTCTCACAGCGACGTCCGGGTCAGTTCAGATGATGTGGACGAGTCGTGGTTCGAGTCCAGCTCCGACTGGAGCGATGTGGATCGGGGCGATGGTCGTCCTGTAGCGCAGACAGCTGGCACGTCTGATCCCCACAGATTGGTTTTAGTAGCGCAAATAAAGCTGATTAGCACCATGTCGCTAGTGCCGCTAACTTGTCAGAGACACCGCTGTCCACAGGACACGAAACTCCTCATCTCTTTCAAATCTGTCCCCCAGTCTGAGTCTCCCAGAAAGGACAATATCAAAATTCTCCACAGCATTTCTGCACTTGAACACACCACATCGCCACCTCCACCTCGGAGGACCGACGCCACGTCAGTCAGCTAATATAAACGCAGCCTGGTGTTTTTTTTCAGCGGCAGGTGGGGAACCAGGACATCCTCTCTGAGCGTGGCCGGGGTCAGCCAGGGTCGTGACCTCGTTGACCCATCCTCTGCTGCCTTGCTGAGAGAAAGTGAAGTTACAGTAATAGATGTGTTCACGCCGTTTTGTAACTGACGGCGCATCACTGTGCTCGGCCCTAAAAGCGTAAAGCGAGAAGGCCTGAATGCTGAATGCATGTTTGGATGTGTGGGACTGAAACCAGCAGCAGCTGAGGTGGGTGGAGCTTTCAGTCCCACCACACATCGTCTTCATTCTGAAAGTGAGAAGGTTCGTGTCGTTCATGCACGTCGATGTCACCACCTCACAGCACCGGTATCTGATGCCGGCCGCCGCTCTCAGGTCGTCCGGCCTCCTGCTCCACACGTTAACCTGTGAAAACAAACATCCACCTTCTTTCTAAGCCGCTTTTGTGCGACTCCACTATCGAGTGTCTTGTGGTAGAAAATCCCAACTTGACTGATGTGCAATGTGCCGCCTGTGTTATTGTAAAGGATTTGGAGAAAGAGGGACGGAGTTCTTTGAAGATGCTTTTGCCTGAAATCTGCTGACGTTTATGGACACATCAGTTACGTCCTCGGGGTTTTAAGCTTTTGAGTGGAGGACGGAGGAGGAGACACAGAGGTCACGCTGAAAAACTCCTCAACCATAACTCAGTGTTTTAAAAGCATTTTCCAATGCTTTATTATGAAATAAGACTTGGTTTGCACAGGCAGGTTGACTGTTTCTCATTCTGAACCCTCTCCCTGTGGTTTGAAGTCGACCGTGACTCAAACTTCCAACGTTGCTTTGACGTTTTCGCAGTTAAAGTTTCACTTCATCTTTTTGTCAGGAAAAGAGTTAAAGAGTTAATGGAGGAGGAGGAGGAGGAGTGTGGTTTTTTTTAAAATCTCCGATGCTGCAAACAGTCTAAACAAAACATGACAGACGGTTTGAGCGAAGCGCACAAACGTTTCCGTCTCACGGTCTTGTGGTTCCACCAGTTGCGTCTGAGCCACATGTGAGAGGTTGTGGCGACATGGTGGGGTGTATTTACAGTGATCAGATGACAGGGTCTGAGGTTCCCGCGCTGATCCTTCAGGCCGACACGCACAGCGGCCGGAGCGGCCGGCAGACAGACGGAACGTGGCCTGAGAAATTCTTCAGCCATTCAAATACATATGTTTCTGTGGTTGGACCGGAGCGTGCTCCTGAAGCCCGAGTCAGGTTTCGCCCTCCGCTCATGTTCAAAAAGGGCTGGAGAAAGAAAGTTTGTCCTCAAAATAAAAACAGTGAAAAGGCAGGTATCTGGTGTCCTCACTTAAAAGGTGAAAATCAACCTCTGTGCCTTCAACAGAGCTCGCCATTGTCCAACGGTTTACAAAAGCCACCTTGCCTAAGACAGAGTTTAAAGCAGCCAGTGCAGATTGAGTTACTATGTATCTGCTGTGCCGGTGCCAAGTTTTCAATTGTGTTTCATGTTGGTTTTCAGCAGGAACAAAGCGGCCCACAGTTGAACTGCAGGTTAAGAAGAGAGCGGAAGGGAACTGCAGAGATGTACACTGAGATATTTTCATGGTGCATTCTTCAGCACTGTGAAAGTAATCTCTGATCAAAGCTGCACAAAAGTGACCTGAAGGTGTGTTGTGTAGCTGTGGCAACCCCACCCCCCCACCCCCCCACCCCAACATATACAGTTATGTTATAAGTCACTGACTGCGTTTGGTGTCTGTCACTGGGTGAAGTTCTGCTCCATACGTCTTCAAAGCTAAGATCAACAAAGAGCAGTCAAAGTTTGACGCTTTTATCAGTCTGTTGTTTTTTCGTTGTGGAGTCTTTCTTTGTGTGTTGTGTAGATTTTCTCATTAAGTCTGGACAGACTGACACCAGTGCCACCAGCGCTAATCGGGACATATCTGGTTCTAGCTGGATCATGGATGGATGACTTCCTTGATGGATGATTACGCTGAGATAAGATTTTAATGGATTTGTGTCGTAGCTATTAATCTGAAAAGAAGCGTCTTTGTGTTGATTTGATTAGCAGCACGTTAATTAATCCCCCTGAGGTGGTGTCCTGCAGCCACATGACGTCCTCAACGCGTCGCTGTCCCACAACGCCGCTTCCAAAACAAACTGGAGCTGTGTGTGTGTGTGTGTGTGTGTGTGTGTGTGTGTGTATACACATACATACACATAGCCATTTATATCTATATGCTGAGGCAGCAGTGGGTTCTTGAGATAAATGCGATGTCCCACCAGAGAAGATGCAATGACCTGTTTTGAGTCATTTAGGGAAACATGGCTGATCTATTTGAAGATGGACTCTGCAACAATCTGGGCCACAGCAGGAACAGGAACCACAGGAAGGATTATCCCCGTTCAAGCAGCCGCATACTTTCACATACAGTACAACAACAAGCGGCACACGCAAGTAAACAAACAAACAATGCATGCAGACGAGATTAACGTGCCGTCTGCGTCTCGCGTCCAGTGTCTCATGTCTGTCCTGTCTGCAGCTGAGCTCTGACGGATTAATGTGAAAACGAAACCAAACCACCACTTCCTCTACGCCTCGCTCACATGACTTCTGTCTCATTCCTCACATCTGTCATTCAGGTTTTTCATTCACCAACATGTGGACCAAACTATTCTTACATCTGATCTTCACTATTAGATCTGGTTAAGTCTGAGTCTGAGTCTGTTCAGAGTTGAAGTCAGACTTTTGGATTGAAATGATCATTTAAGGCTAAAATGTAACAAATATAATGGAACGTGAAGACTGAATTATGATGTTGGGTTGAAGTTGTGATGGTGAGACATAATCCTGAGGTCAGACGATGAGAATCAACACGTGCAGGATAAAGTCAAGATATTATTATAATAAGTCACAATAAATATCAGACGATCGTTATCTTTCAGTTCAAAGTTGAATTTTTGGATGATGCTTATTCATGACATTCAGTTTTTCCTTTGACATTCTTCTGGCGCGTTGTGGGAGGAGCTCTGATGGTGGCGACTGATCAGAGATACTGCGATGACGTCATGTCGAGGTTAAATTTACTGTCGCACTGAAACAAACTGAAAACAGTTTGTGTGTGAAAGTGCAACTGACATAACGAAGCTGCAGACACTGACATTGTACTGACTTTGAGTGGGCTGCATTGTGCGCGTGCGCGTGCGCGTGCGTGTGTGTGTGTGTGTGTGTGTGTGTGAGATAAAGACCCCTTCGTGCCGAGCCAGTCGCCTCAGGCCCAACAAAAGCCTCTAATGCAGATTTAGATTTTCATCACATTGACAGGTCAACAAGCATCCAACAATCTGTTGTCTTCCTCAACGCACATCTCTGGTTACCGCGGAGTCAGGAGGAGGAGGAGGAGGAGGGGGGAGGTGCAGGAGGATGGAGGATGGAGGAGGAGGGGGAGGAGGAGGGAGGTGCAGGAGGAGGAGGAGGAGGAGGGGGGAGGGGCAGGAGGATGGAGGAGGGGGAGGAGGAGGGAGGCGGAGGAGGGCGGGGGAGGAGGAGGAGGGGGAGGGGGGGGGGGCAG